>PVKM010016728.1:0-26538 GCA_004027735.1 Carollia perspicillata
GTCCTGTAATCCCCACTGTCTGTCGCCCCTCAGCCAAGTGTCAAACAGCAGATAGGGCAGGTCCTGGCTTCTCTTCCTCTGTTCTGTCAAGTCTCCTGCAGTCACATCCAAACTCTCATGATGTATGGCAGTCTGGAAATGTGGCAGGAATTAGAACCAGCTTGGACCTCAGCACTTCCCATACGCACCTGTCTAGTTTATCCATTAGAACTATTAACACATTAATCGTATACATTTTAAATTCCCTGATAATTACACAATCTGCATGATACTTGAATGTGGTTCTCATTTTGCTTTGTATTTTCAAACTGCTTTTGCTTGCCTTTTAGCATACCTTTTAATTTGTTGTTGAAAGCTGGATACAATGCATTGGGCAACAGGTACTAAGGTGAATAGACAATTAGCAAGAATTTGTATGTTAGGCTGATTAGCTGTTGAGCTGTGTGTAATGTTTTCTGTAGCTGTAGGTATCAGAGTCTTCAAATTCCCTTATTGTCCTTTTTCTTTTTCCTGTCTTACCTCTTATCTTTGGGCTTCCCTAAGTATTCCATGCAGAGAGTCTGCATGTTATAGCTCTTTTAGCTTTATACCACTCCTATTATACTGCAGGTTTGTGACGTGGTAAAAACGTGTGGAGAGCATGCTCTATAATCTTAAAACTAAATTCCAGTCTTTTGTGGGCCTGTGTCCCTAGACTCTACTTCACAAATACTTCTTAGCTTCTTTCTCCACCTTATGTGAAAATGGAAAACTAGAGTGGGCTGGTTAGGAGCATTGCCTTTCCCTCAGCAGGACTGATGCTCTGGGAAAGTTTTCCACTGCAGAGTAGGCCTTTCCCATGGAGAAGGCTCTGGGTGTGTTTCATATGAGCACACTGCTCTTCCCACTGCCAGAGCCATGAGGAGATCTTTCTGGGACCTCCCTTGTAAGAGCCTGCTAGCGTTCCTGTATTTAAAACCCACTAAACCTCTAAGACTGCAGGTTGGGTTTCTCATTCATACTATTCCACACTCAGTCTCCAGTAATTTGTCAAAATTTCTATTTGAGTCTTCTCCCTTGTTTATGTCTCTAGCTCTCTGTGCTTTATGTAAAGAGAGAGAGGCTGTGACTCTCTGGATTTGTCTTTTCTCAAATATTTGGGGTGGTCATTTGCCCTGTGACCTCCGTTTTCTGATACGTCTAAGGTAAGTCATTGATTCTGTTTTGTTCAGCTTTTTTTCTGGTTGTAAGTACAGGAGCAATGGCTTCCAAGCTTTTTACATGTCAACTGACTCTGAAAGTCTGGGCTATGGATTTTAACTGGGTAGCTGAAGTCCAGTGAACAGCTTGTGTCCTTTTCTTTTCAGCTGAACTTCACGAATGGAAATAAAATTGCTTTTGCAAACCTAGCCTCTCCATAAATATTAGTTCTTTTCTCTCCTAGATATTGGACATTTACATGGCTCCCTAAACTTGTTATTGCAGTCTCCAAATTCTTAACCTGGGGTGCAGATTAGAATTCAGACTTCCTGAATCAAAGTTCCTGGTCTGAGCAACAGTAATTTAACCCTAGGAGCGGAAAGTCTCTGTCACCACCACCACCAAGAGTTGGTGCAATATACTACTAGGTGCTCGCTTAGACTAGGGTAACTAGTTTCTGAGCCCTGGAAACTCTAAAAGGAGGCTGCATGGTGGAGTCGGGATTTTCTCCTCTGGACTCTATCTACTCTGGGACTTGACTAGACTTCAGAGCCAAGCAATTCTCTATTCAAATTTTGGACCCAAGTCCAAAAGTTTGAGTCCAAAGTTTGAATAGAGACTTTGCCACTAACTATTCATGTCACTTTGGAAAAGATACTTCATGTTTCTGTAACTCAGTTAATTCATCCCTCAATGGGAGCTGGTAATAACTACCTCACAGGATTCCTGTGCACACTAAATGAGAAACTTTATGATATTCTTAAATGCCTCATGTATCAAGTATTTCCTACTTCCTTTTAAAAAATGTGATCTAGTCACATTTATGGGGTAGGCTGGACTAATTAGGAAAGAGTAGATAAGAACTCCATGGTGGTTTATAGTGGTCTTAATTGCTAAGACATTGCCCTGTGCTTTGTGTTAATATAACCTCCGTGCTTTATAATACTCTGTTGTGCCTACCATAACTAACCCCTCACTGAAAGAACATCATTTTTTCATAAGTATGCCTCCATCTTCCTCGTGGTCATGTACCACAGGTAGGCTGATCTCAGCTTCAGAAGTGCATCTGCGTTGTCCAGGAGTAATCCATCCCCTTGGTACTCTGGTTCAGGAAGTGTTGATCTAACTCTGCTCAATGAAATATTAGGAGAAGGATGCAGAAAAACTAAGGAAAGTGTCCTCTCTCATAAGAAAATGCCATCGGGAATAACTGTCTCCTTTTCTTTTTCAGGAAATTGCTTGACTCCTAGAATCATTGCAGCCATCAAGCATCCAGCATTGGATGAAAGCTGATACTGTGACTGGCAGGAGATGTTAAAAAGTTGAGTTCCTGGCAGAATCAAGCAGCCATCAAGGCCTCAATACTTCCAATCTGTGGATCATAATTGTCCTTATTTAGTTTTAGTTGGGTTACTTGTTATATGAAAATAGAACAATCTTAACTGATATGTAGGCTCAGGCACAGAACAACTCTTCGGTGAGTAATAGTTCCTGACTTTTGTCTGTCACTGAGCATCTACTCCTTCAAACCAGTGGCAGAACTTAGGTTTCCATGTGAAGAGGAAAACTGTAGATTCTGAATGCCTTGCCTAATAATTGTAAGAGGTCTGACAACTGTGATTGCCTTCTGTTCTAGATTTAAAGGGAAAGCCTCAAGCAGAAAACCTAAACCCTTATCTAGGGGGTTCAGAGGTACATTAAATACTTGAGCTTATAGATAAGCTTGGTTTCAATTTAGAGTTACTGTATAAAAGTGCACCCTTATAAAATGTCCATTATGTATTCAATTTAGGGGGCTATACTAAGTTTGAGAAAGTTAAATTCATGGTGCCAACAGTCAGAAAGATGTTAAGTTTCCCCAGGCACACTGCACTAAACAACACAAGTATAAAAACAGGTGGATATTTGGGGTTGATCAAGAGCTGGGATTTTGCTAGGACAGTGGATCCAGACACTAAATAATGGGTAGAAGAGTCATAAAAATGATGAACCATGATTAACCATTAAGTTGGAAAGGAAGAAAAAGCTGGAATAGACCGATACACAGGAAGAAAGGGATAAAAGAACAGAAGATCAAACAACACACAGGTTTAAGATCTTTATGATGAATACAGTACTTTAGTACAAGCTGTAAGTTACAGAAAATCTGAGGTTGAAGATATGCAGGATGACAGCAGCTTTTAGTGGTAATTAGCACTACAGTGATATAGACATAGCATGGTGGTAATGCACACCAGCTCCAGATTCAACCTAAAAAGGTTTGGATCTCAGCTCTTCTGTTAACCAGCTCAGTGATCTTGGCCAAGTTACTGACCAGTCTGTGCCTCAGCTTCCTCATATGTAAAATGGAGACTCCAACAGCATCTATTCTATATGTTGTTTGGAGGATTAAATATATTAATACATTTAGAACCCTTTGAAGAGTATCTGGTACATATCAAACACCCAGTATATCTTAATAATAATTACTATTATAAGTAATAAAAGGCTCAGGTTTTGCAGTCAGACAGATGGGTTTGATTCATACTTCCAGAGTCCAAGTTTCATCCTCTATGCTACCTGCCCCTCTATATAGTTCTGTCTTATTCATAAAACAAAAAGACTCCAGTGCTTAGTATAAAGAGACACATACTAAAATAGGAGAAAATAAAAGACTAAGTACACAGGACATAGGAATTACTTCCTACTGAGGGGAAAATAGTAAATGGTGAGGGTATCAGAAGGACTTCAAACAGACCCTAACATTTGAGCTGAGCCTAAAAGGATGAATGTGTTTCCCTAGCAGAGAAACGATTGTGAGAGTAGTGACATCAAGCAGACAACAGGGAAACGCGCAGAAGTAGTAAACTACAGAGTATAATTGGTTTGGGAAATAGCAGACAGCCCAATGTGGCTTGAATGCAGTCAAAGTGGAGCAAGGTTTGGATTAGGGTAAGGTACCTGCGAGTGAGGGCCTCCTCAAACTGTGTCCTTATTTCATTCCAGTCCTGACCCTGACTTGGAAGAATATGTTGGGAGACGAACACAAAAGGTGGAAACGTATGAAAGGGTACAGGGACTTGAAACCCTCCATAGGGAACTTGGTAGTATTTTATAGATGAAATCCCATTGAGGGTTGCTCTTTTGAAGTTGGGGGCAGAGAGTGTCAAGTTGGGTGCTAAGAGTCCAGCTGTACTGTAAGAAGGTACCTTTTCATTCATGACTGGAGAGATGACATATCCACTCTAATTTTATCCCCGGGCAACAACATTTTAGGTCAAATGACATCTGAATGAACCCTTATCATCTTAGTACATGAGATGGCCCATAATATTTATCCAGAAAAGGGGTGGAAACAAAAAGGCCACATGAGTGATGAGGTTTTTACTTCAACTATATCCCATAAGAAAATTGAGGGATGATCCTGACAAATTATTGATCAGAATATAGATAATCATTTTCATTCTTGGACATACACACAAACACACACACACTACTTACCCTGCCCTTTGGCTGAGATTGAAAAAATCCATAGGTGAAAACTGCTTCAGCATCTGCTTCCCATGCATGTGAGACTAAGGTATCCAGACAGCCATAATGTGAAGCTCCTAAAATATTAATGCAGTACCCCCAATAGGAATTCAAGGCTGAGGGAGATCTGATAAGAAATAAAAATTTTAGATAACTTTAAAAATCATTTAAATGCAGGTGGGTGTCACAAAATCATGTGCTGCTCCCCCTTTCTAATATACTAGTGGGCTCTATATCCTTCATTTTTTAAAAGATTTAATTTATTTTTTAGAGAGGGAGAGAAACATCAATGTGTGGTTGCCTCCTGCATACCCAAAATGAGACCTGGCCCGCCACCCAGGCATGTGCGCTGGCCAGGAATCAAAGCGCTGACATTTCGATTCACAGGCCAGTGCTCAATCCACTGAGCCACACAAGCCAGGGCTGCATCCTTCATTTTAACTTATTTATGTATGATGCATAGGATCAAAGGTACATTTACAGGTATTAATCCAGGGGTGCCTGCTGAAAGACTGGCACCATTGTTCTGACATCCATTTTTGACACCAATTACTGGGAGTTAGCATTAGACTCCAGAGATTTAAAGGTACAGTCCCCAGCAATACTGCCCTCACTTAAGATGCCGGTTACAAGTCTTGGGGGGCCAACCATACTTCTGACTGACCAGTTATACATGCTGGAATTCCAGTGATCCCCTCAGGTTTGATAATTTACTAGAAAAACACAGATATCACTAAAAGTGCTATACTTCACATTATAGTTTTATTGATTTTTTAAATGTATTTTTTGTTATTCAAGTACAATGGTCTCCATTTTCACCCCAGCATGCACCTCCGCCCCACCCAACCCCACCTCCCACCCAGGAACCCACCCCCTTTGTCTTGTCCATGTGTCCTTCATACATGTTCCTTCATGGCCCTCTCTCCCTTATGCCTATTACCTCTCTCCCTCCTCCTCTCTGTTTACTCTCAGATTGTTCTTTATTTTAATTTCTCTGGTTATATTTTACTTGCTTGTTTGTTTTGTTGATTAGGTTCTACTTATAGGTGACACCATATGGTATTTGTCTTTCACTGCTGGCATATTTCTCTTAGTATAATGCTCTCCACTTCCATCTATGCTGTTGTGAAGGGTAGGAGCTCCTTCTTTCCTTCTGCTACGTACTATTCCATTGTGTAAATATGTACCATTGTTTTTTGATCCACTCATTTACTGCTGGGCACTTAGGTTGCTTCTAGCACTTAGCTATTGTGAATTGTGCTGCTATGAACATTGGGGTGCATATGTTCTTATGAATTGGTATTCTAGTATCCTTAGGGCATAATCGCAACAGTGGTATTACTGGGTCAAAAGGCAGTTCTGTTTTAGTTCTGTGAGGAAATTCCATAGTGTTCTCCACTGAGGCTTCACCAGCCTGCAATCCTACCAACAGTACACTAGGGTTCCCTTTTCTCCACAACCTCTCCAATACTTGTTGTGTGTTAATTTGTTTATGATGGCCATTCTCACCAGTGTGAAGTGGTATCTTAGTGTGGTTTTATTTTGCATCTCTCTAATGGCTAGTGATGTTGAGCATCTTTTCATATATCTCTGAGCCCTCTGTAGGTCCTCCTTTGAGAAGTGTCTGTTCAAGTCCTTTGGCCATTTTTGAATTGGGTTGTTTGTCTTCCTGGAGTAGAGTCGTATGAGTTCATTATATATTTTGGAGATCAAACCCTTGTCCAAGGTATTGTTGGCAAATATATTCTCCTATACCATTGGTTCTCTTTTCATTTTTGCTGATGTTTTAATTAGCCATGCAGAAGTTTTTATTTTGATGAAGTTCCAGTTGTTTATTCTTTTCTTTATATGCCTTCCTCTAGGGGACATATTGGTGAAAATATTGCTATGTGGAATATCTGAAATTTCCCTGACTATATTCTCCTCTAGGACTTTTATGGCATTCTATGTTTAAGTCTTTTATCCACCTTGAGTTTATTTTTGTGTATGTTGTAAGTTGGTGGTCGAGTGCCATTTTTTTTGTATGTAGCTGTCCAGATCACCCAACACCATTTATTGAAGAGGCTATTTTTACTCCATTTTATGATTCTTCCCCCATCATCAAATATTAATTGAGCATAAAGACTTTGGTTTATATCTGGGCTCTCTGTTCTGTTCCATTGGACTGTGTGACTCTTCTT
This sequence comes from Carollia perspicillata, assembly GCA_004027735.1. Classification (NCBI taxonomy): domain Eukaryota; kingdom Metazoa; phylum Chordata; class Mammalia; order Chiroptera; family Phyllostomidae; genus Carollia; species Carollia perspicillata. The sequence goes on from PVKM010016728.1 coordinate 6,870, forward strand.
ATGCCAGGACCAGACTGTTTTGATTACAGTGGCCTTGTAATATAGTTTTATATCAGGTATTGTGAACCCTCCTACTTTGTTCCTCTTTTTCAAAATGGCTTTATCTATTTAGCATTGGTTACAGTTCCATATAAATTTTTCAAATGTTTGTTGTATATCTGTGAAATATGTCATTGGTATTTTAATAGGCATTATATGGGATCTATAAATTGTTTTGGGTAATATGGACATTTTGATGATGTTATTTATTCCAGTCCTTGAACATGGTATATACTTCTATTTGTTTGTGTCTTCCTTAATTTCTTTCTTCAGTGTTGTGTAGTTTTCTGAGTACAAGTCTTTTTCCTCTGTGGTACAGTTTATTCCTAGAAACTTTGCCTTTAATTTCTCAATATTGACTTTGAACCCTGCTGTTTTGCCAAATTCACTTATTAGGTCAAGTACTTTTTGGGTGAAATCTATAAGGTTTTCTTTGTACACCATAATGAAATCTGCAAACAGTGACAATTTTCCTTCCTCCTTTCCAATTTGGATGCCTTTTATTTCTCTTTCTTGTCTGATCCCTGTGGCTATGGCTTCCAATACTATATTGAATAGAAGTGGTGAAAGCAGACATTTTTGTCTTGTTCCTGATCTTAGTGGGAAAGCTTTTAGATTTTGCCTGTTGACTATGATGCTGGCTGTAGGTTTCTTGTATATGGCCTATATCATGTTGAGGAATACTCCCTCTACTACCAGTTTGCTGAGTGTTTTTTTTTTATCATACATGGGTGCTATACCTTATCAAATGCTTTTTCTGCATCTATTGATACAATCATGTGATTTTTGCATTTCCTTTTGTTTATGTGATGTATCACATTCATTGATTTGCAAATGTTGTACCACCCTTGTGAATCCCCAGGGTGGGATTCACCCTGGGATGAATCCCACTTGATTATGGCGTATGATCTTTTCAATGTATTCCTGTATGCAGTTTGCTAATATTTTACTGAGGATTTTGGCATATATGTTTATTGGTGACATAGGCCTATAGTTTTCTTTCTTTCTTGTATCTTTATCTGGTTTTCTAATTAGGGTGATGCTGGCTTCATAAAATAAGTTTGGGAGTCTCCCTTCTTCTTGGAGTTTTTGGAATAGTCTGAGAGGTATAGGAGTTAGTTCTTCTTTAAATGTTTTGTAAAATTCTGTGAAACCATCTGGTCCAGGGCTTTTGTGTGCCAGGATTATTGCAGAACAGTCACATACACATACAGGGGCCTGGACTCCAGAGGATGGTACACTAATACTGTCCAGACCACCTACTGGGCTCGTGTGTCCGCCGCCAATTGGAAAGATATCTCTCAATGCCAGAGATTTGTGAAAAGGAAAGGAAATGTTTATTTAAGGCTATACAGACTTAAAGTAGTGACCTAACATCTTCATTAAAATATCAAAGCCCTTTAAGATACCCACAGATGCACTCAGCAGCTCCTGTCTCCCCCACCCCCACCCTAATTCAGGGTACCATAACTCAGGGAAAGAGCACATGTCCGTGTTTCCAGGCTGCTGGCACCATCAGCGGTGTCGCCATCCAGGCAGGATATCCAATTAGTCCAAAGCCATGTAGCACCTTCTCATGGTCTAGTGGCAAGAGTCCTTTGTACCCATTTGTCCAGGTAAAGTCTCTTCTTTCCTCCACCAGAGCTGTGGGGTATGCACTCTGGCAAAACCTCGTGGTTCCCTTTTTGCACTGCCACAACCACATGGTCCTTTTCTTCCACCAGAGCTGTGACGGGGTCCTCACTCTGGCAAAACCTCGTGGTTCCCTTTTTCACCAAAGTTGCGAAGGGATCTGCACTCTTGCTAAGATTGCATGGTCCCCCCTAATGCCTGCCGTGTCTGGGTTTAAATCCCCATGCCAATCTTCTTCTGTTCCCCATTTCCGACTCCTCCTACAATCAGTTATACCTGCCAGCATCCCTGTATTATTCCAAGTTTACTGGGCTGCCATCATGAGTCTGGGCAGATATGGACCAATATCCTGGAGCCAATCTTCCAGCTCCCACGCAGTCGCAGTAACTCGGGGGACCTGCCCCCCACTTACATCTTGGGGGGAAGTGTCTTCCATCCCCCTGGCTCCAAGCATGGCCACAGCTATTTAACATATCCAAGTGACCTACCTGCTAAAGGCCATAGATATGTTAAATGACCATACCATAGATTAGCTACAAGGCTGTGGCTGTACAAAACAGCCCTGTGTACCCTGCTCCATGTGTCCCCTCCCCCAACTCACACCTGTGGGGGAAAGGGTGAAGACATCCTATATGTCTCTCTAATATTTCCTAGACACCTTGAGTTCTGGGCCCCATTCCAAATCCCTTTTGGGGCCCCCCCTCTTGGCTGTACCCTGTATCATGAGTATTTTGATTCCTGTTTCAATTTCATCAGCTGTTATTGGTCTATTCAAGTTTTCTGCTTCCTCTTCATTCAGTTTTGGGAGATTATATTTTTCTAGAGATTTGTCCATTTCACCCTGTTTTTCAAATTTCTTGGCATATAGTTTTTCATAGTAATTTCTTACAATCCTTTGTATATTTTGTTCTCGGTTGTAATCACTGTTCTTTCATTTCTGATTTTGTTTATTTCGGTACTCTCTCTTTCTGCCTTGATAAGTCTTCTTAAAGGCTTGTTGATTTTGTTTATCTTTTCAAAGAATCAGCTCCTGGATTTATTGATCCTCTGGATAGTTGTTTTAGTCTCTATGTTGTTTAATTATATTCTGATCTTGGTTTTTTTCTTTCCTTCTATTCACTCTGGACTTTGTTTGTTGTTCCTCCAATTCTTGTAGATTTAGGGTTAGGTTGTTTATTTGAAATGTTTTTACCTTTTTTAGGTAGGCTGTATTGCTATGAACTTCCCTCTGAAGAGTGCCTTCACTGTGTCCCATAAGTTTTGGATTGTTTTGAGTTCACTTTCATTTGTTTCTAGAAACATTTTGATTTCTTCCTTGGTCTCATTCTTGACCCATTCATTGTTTAACAGCATGCTATTCAATCTTCATGAGTTTGAGTCTTTTTGAGTTTTTCCCTTGAAGTTAGTTTCTAGTTTCAGTCCTTTGTGGTCGGAGACAATGCTTGATATGATTTGGATTTTCTTGAATTTGGTGAGGCAGGTTTTGAGTTGTTATGTTGTTTATCTTTGAAAATGTTCCATGTGCATTTGAAAACAATGTGTACTTTGCTTCTTTGGGATGAATGTTTCTATATATATCCATTAAGTACATTTGATGTAGGGCATTGTTCAATGCCACAATATCTTTGTTGATATTTTGTTTAGAAGATATATCTATTTTTGACAGAGAGGTATTAAAACCCCCTACTATAACTGTGTTGCCATCAATATCTTTCTTGAAGTTCTCCAAGATCTTCCTTATATATTTGGGTGCTCCTATGTTGGATGTATGTATGCTTATGTTTATGTCTTCTTGATGGATTCCTCCCTTGAGTATTATGAAGTTTCTTTCTGGGTCTCTTTTTATGGACCTTGTTATGAATTCTATTTTGTCTGATACGAGTATTGCTACCGTGGCTTTTTTTCCTGTCAATATGCTTGAAATATTTTTTTGCACCTCTTTACTTTCTGTCTGTGTAGGTCTTCTGTTCTGAGGTGGGTCTCTTGTAGGCAGCATATGTGAAGGTCATGTTTTCTCATCCATTTAGCTACTCTATGTCTTTTGTTTGGAGCATTTGATCTGTTAACATTTAAAGTTATTATTGATAGGTATTTATTATTTTTTCTCCCTTTCTACCTGTGTTCCTCTCTCTCTCTCATTCTTTCCTTTCCTCTCCTAACAGTAGTCCCTCTAGCATATCTTGTAGTGCTGATGTGGTGGAGTTGTATTCTTTCAGCCTTCTTTTGTCTGGGAAAGTCCTTATTTCGCCTTCCATTTTAATTTAGAGCTTTGCTGGGTATAGTAGTCTTCATTGCAGGCCTTTGTTTTTCATTACTTGGAATATTTCTAGACATTTTTTCCCAGATTGGAGTGTTTCTGTTGAGAAATCAGCTCCTAGCCTTATTGGAGCCCCTTTGTATGTTACTTCTTGTTTCTTCCTTGCTCCTTTTTAAGATTTGCTTTTTGTCTTTAAAACTTGGGATTTTCCCATTTGATATAGCAAAAAGAAAAATAAAATACCTAGGATTAAACCTAACCAAAGAGGTAAAAGACCTGTATGCAGAAAACTACACAACACTGAAGAATGAAATCAAGGAAGACACAAACAAATGGAAATATATACCGTGTTCATGGATTGGAAGAATTAACATCATCAAAATGTCCATACTACCCCAAGCAATTTACAGATTCAATGCAATACCTATTAAAGCACCAATGGCTTATTTCACAGACATAGAGCAAACACTCTGAAAATTTATATGGAACCATAAACGACTCCGAATAGCTGCTGCACTTTTGAAAAAGAAGAGCAAAGTAGGAAGGATCACAATACCTGACACCAAACTGTATTATAAGGGCACTGTAATCAAAACAGCCTGGTACTGGCATAAAAACAGGCACATAGACCAATGGAACAAAATAGAGGACCCAGAAATAAACAGAAGTCTCTATGGTCAATTAATATTCGACAAAGGGGACAGCAACATAAAATGGAATAAAAATAGCCTCTTCAACAAATGGTGTTGGGAGAACTGGACAGCTACATGCAAAAAAATGAAACTCGAGCACCAACTTACGCCTTACACAAAAATAAATTCAGGTGGATAAAAGACTTAAATATAAGACGGAACACCATTAAAGTCATAGAGGAGAACATAGGCAGGAAAATCTCAGATATTTCACACAGGAACATTTTTACTGACTTGTCCCCTAGAATAAGGGACATAAAGGAAAAAATAAACAAATGGGATCTCATCAAAATAAAAAGCTTCTGCATGGCCAAAGAAAACAGCATTAAAATAAAAAGAGAACCAACCATATGGGAAAACATATTTGTCAATGATACCTCAGACAAAGGTTTAATCTCCAAAATATATAAAAAATTTGCACAAATCTACTCTAAGAAGACAAGCAATCCAATTAAAAAATTGGCAAAGGACTTGAATAGATGCTTCTCCAAAGAGGACATACAGAGGATTCAGAAACACATGAAAAGATGCTCAATATCGCTGGCTATCAGAGAGATGCAAATTAAAACTACAATGAGCTACCACTTCACACCAGTGAGAATGGCCATCATAAACAAAGCAACAAACAACAAGTGTTGGAAAGGCTGTGGAGAAAAGGGGACCCTAGTACACTGGTGGTACAAGTGCAGACTGGTACAACCACTATGGAAAACAGTATGGAATTTTCTCAGAAAACTAACAATGGAACTGCCTTTTGACCCGGCAATTCCACTGGAGGATTATACCCTAAGAACCCAGAAACACCAATCCAAAAAAACCTATGCACCCCAATGTTCATAGCAGCACAATTTACAATAGCCAAGTACTGGAAGCAACCTAGGTGCCCATCAGTAAATAAATGGATCAAAAAAACTGTGGTACATGTACACAATGGAATTCTATGTATTGGAAAGAAAGAAGGAGCTCCTACCCTATGGAACAGCATGGATGCAACTGGAAAGCATTATGCTAAGTGAAATAAGCCGGGTGGTAAAGGACAAATACCATATGATCTGACCTTTAACAGGAAGCTGAGCAACAAACCCAACAAGCAAGCAAAATATAATGAAAGACAGTGAAATAGAAAACAGGCTGAGAGTAACCAGAGGGGAGAGGGGAGGGAATTTCAGGGGAAAAGGGAAGGGGTCACAGAAACAAATATAAAGGACACATGGACAAAAACTAAGGGGGGATGGAAATGGGAGGGAGGAGGGGAGCACAAGGTGGGGGTGGACTGGGATGGGAGTAAAAGACTGAAAACTGTACTTGAACAACAACTAAAATAAAAAATAAATAAATAAAACTTGGGATTTTAACTGTGATGTGTCTTGGAGTAGGCTGCTGTAGGTTTATCTTTATTGGGACTCTGTGCTTCCTGAACTTGCATGGTTTTTCCCTCTCCAGGTTCGGAAAGTTTTCTGTCATCATATTTTCAAATAGGGCTTCTATCCCTTGTTCCTTTTCTTCTCCTTCCAATATTTCTATGCTTCGAATATTTTTCTGTTTCATATTACCTTGGAGTTTACTTAAGCTATCTTTACATTTTTTTAGTCTTTTTTTTTGTGTGTGTGTGTGTAGCTGCTTTACCTGGGTGTTTCTTTCCACTTTGCCTTCCAGATCGCTAATTCAGTCCTCTGTTTCTTCCAGCCTGCTTGTAATTCCTTGTAGTGTGTTTTTTATTTCAGAAATTGTATTTTTCATTTCTCCCTGGTTTTGTTTATAGTTTCTATTTTCTTGTTAATACTGTTGTAGTTCTCTCTCAGTGCCCTGTTAGTTCCTTGAGCATCCTTATAAGCATATTTTCAATTCTGTATCTGATAGTTTGCTTACCTCCATTTCATTTAGATCTTTCAGTAGGGAGTCTTCCAGTCCTTTTGATTGCAGGGGTTTTTTGTCTCTCCATTTTAGGTGACTCTTTTTATTTGTTTCTGTACTTCCTGATATTTTGATTTGCTAGCTGTCTTTGTAGGGTGAGCTTCTATGGTAGGAGTTCTATGGGATTCAGTGGTGTGGTCTCTATGATCTCCTTGTCTAGATGCTCTAGGGTTGCTCTTTTCTTCTGTTTGTGTGGGATTTCTTATTGTATTTGGGTTTTTACCTGTTGGTGGTTCCTTTGTTGGTGGGTTTTCTCTTCCAGCAGGTATATTGGTGTTCACAGCTCCCACCTACTCTTGTATGTGATCAGTTGGAGGGAGGAGCCAAAAGTGGATTAAGACAATGGGAGAGTATTCTATGGGATTTGAAGTACCAACAAGTAGAGAACAGATAGGAGATCCTTTGGATAAGCATAGTGTTACTGGTGATATTTCACCCAACTAGCCACTTTTTATGAAAGGTGAAAAAGAGATAAGATTCTTGTTAGAGGGGAGGATTGTGAGCTGAATCCAGAAGACAGAGTGCTTGTGTGAAGTTAGATCATGAGATATAGTGAGAGTAAAGAATAGAAAGTAGGCATAGTATATGACAGAATAGAGTTCACCACAACAGAAATAAAGCTCAGGGAGATAGTGAAATGGGCTAAGATCAGGGAGGGGTGCTATATAGTATATACAATTATATGGAACAACAATCATTTACAATAATACTGGGACAACAATAATATGTCAAGAAATATATGATCTGAATAACAGTAATAGTAAGTACATGCCCAAAAGTAGAGTGTTATTGGAAAAAGTGAAGTGAAAGAAAGAAAATTAAAAAAATATTAGAGTACAAGGAAAACAAGTTGAACAATGCAATTAAACAAACAAAATGAAGTAACCTAAACAAGAAATAAGAAATACTAATAAAATAAAAAGTAAAAATAATGAAAAAATAATAATACAGATAAACAATGAAATGCAAGTTCTATAGGAAAGGAAAGTGAAATTTGTCTTAGTTTCTTAATTTTGGAGGGTAGCCTTGTGCTCGCTCTTTGGGTCTGTCTCTGGAACTTTCACAGCTCCAGGCCTTATTGTCTCACTTGGGAGAAGAAAAAAAGGGGGGGGGGGAAGCCTCCTGCTGACTTTATACCAGCCAAGCCTGTTCTGCTAGTCTTCCTAGATACTGCGGGCAGAGGAAGTTTGTGCTTTGCTTCTCTCCTTTCCTGTGGTTTGGTAAGGCAGGAACCAGATCTGGGCCACAATATTCACAGTTGCCCAGCACCCAGTCCAGGTCCTTGGTGTGCTGCCAGGCCCCCACTGTCAATCTGCACCAGGCCAGTGCCTTTAATCCACCAGTTGTGCAGCCTGTGAGGTGCCCTGATTAGGGGCAACTCACACACCTCCCTCTTTGCTGGCCTGGGTGTTGTGCACTCAGTGTCTCTTCAGGGCAGTTCAGCTCCCTCACTAAATTAAGTGTCTCTGGGTACTGCTAACTCGCTGAGCCCTGCTGCCCTGTGAACAGTCTGTGCAGTGTGCCTCCTCCTTCTTCTTCACTAGCCAGCCTCTGCAAGAGTTCCTTAAACAGTGGCTGAGAGCCTTTTTTTTTAGTAAAATTCTCTTGTTTAAGCACATAATTCTTAACAAGTGCCCAGCTTTTCACACAGCCCAACTTTCTAACCAGACCAGAGACTATCCTGGTCAGGGTCTGACACAGCCCAACACTTTTTCCAGGTGTCACCTAATTTCTCTTGTAATGACCTAGCTGGTGTCCACAGTCCCGGTGGGTGAACACTGCCTCTGTGCATCTCCCACTTCATCTTTATTCCCCCCCAGTGAGTTCAAGCATCCAGGTAACTCCTGGTGACAGGCTGTCTTCCCTGCTTTGGTAGGGGAGGGAGCTGCTGATTTGGCTTTCCTCTAAAGATCCCACAGCCACGCTGACCATGGTGGCAGGCGCTGGGCCAGTGGCCGCAGCAGCCTTGGTCCCTGAATAGGTCCCAGGGACCTTTCCATCCCAACACAATCTCCTTACCATCTGTCTTTCAATGTCTTCTACAATTTTGGCCTCCAACCTTCATATAAGCTGGGGTTCTGTTGGCTGTTCACTCTGTTCCTCAGAAGATTGGCTAGGTGTTCCAGCACAGTGCAGGGGGAAGTGGGCTCCACCCCCACCTACTTTGCCACCATGAATTATTAACTATAGTTTTATTATAAAGGCTACACATAGGACAAGATCTGGAGGGATTTTAGACTTGCAGCTTCCATGCCTTCTTCCCTTGTTCTCAGGGCAAATCACCCTGCATGGATATCTGTGTTTACCAACTAGGAAGCTCCACAAATGTTGGGAACTGCCCTGCCTGGTTTCAGAAGCTGTAACCCCACCATGGCTAAGGCTGAGTGAGTGACCTTTGGACCATAAGCCACTAAGGAGACAAAGTTTATCTCCCTGGCAGAGGCATCACCTCTGCTCCTTTTACTTCACCCTGCCTGGCCCCCAATGCTTGCTCAGTTAGCCAATGACAGGTAAGATTCCTCAAGGGAGGAATGACCTAAGACAGGCACGATCACGGGGAATCCTCAAGGAAAGACTTGGGGGGCTATAGCAAAAGAGGGTGATGGACCCTCACCCCTCGGCTTTGACATAGCCTGAGTCCTTATTCTGTCTGGCAGAAGTCTCCTAATCTCTTGGCTGCCTTACTTCCCCTGCCTGATTTAAGCCTGAAACAATGACAGAGGGTGTTATAGCCCTGTGCTGGAAAGGGCAGGTTCCCCAGGGTGATCAGGCCTAAGAAAGAATACGTAAAATCCTGTGAAACCTGCTTTGCTAAGAATGCTCTCAATTAAATGATAAGGATCCGAGCAGAAAATGAGTTTGTTTCCCAAAGTTTTGTAGCCCTTTAGCTAACAGTCCCTGACTCAGAATAAGTCCTCATAGTTCTTCGTATGCTATCTATTGTTTGATCCTTACTGCCTGACAGTGATTAATGAGCTTTACCTGTATTCCTGTGCAAAATGAACCCAATAAAAGCCTGTCAAGGCAAGGGTCGGTACACTCTCCTCTTGAGAGAATGGCCAGGCTGCTCCAAGGTGCTCTCCCTTTGAGAGAGTAGCCATGCCATCCCTTTTCCTCCACGGGACTCGGTAGTCCATGTGAATGTCCCATCTCATCCATAATGCCGTGGACACTGTGGGCCAGTGTCTACATCACACAAAGCCCTGAGTTTTCATTGGGGATTTCTTACATATGCATGATTAAATCATTGGCCACCTGATCTTATCGAAAATCCAGCCCTCCTTCCCTCTGTGGCCTAAAGTTCCAATTCCTATTATGACTGGTCCTTCTAGTGACCAGCCCACACCATGAAGCTATTTTAGGGCCCACCATAAGTCAGTTCATTAGCATTACAGAGATACTCCTATCAACAAAGAATTCCAAAGTTTTTTTTGAAGGTGTGTGCCGGAAACCAGAGACAAAGTTTTGATATATTCTTTCTATACCACACCATGTTTGAGGTACTCTCTTTTGTCAAACTCTAAAAACACAGACACAAGCCAGAGACAAGAGTTTAAGCAGAAAGACCATGATCTGAAAAATTGGTCCCAATACTTATGTTAGTTACCATATTGCTGGAGAGTGGAGGAAAGAGGATAACAAAGGAGGTAGGGTAAGAGAGAAGGAGGTAGTACTAGGCCTCAAATCTCTGTAATTTTACCCCACATGCCCACTGCTCAATCCTAGCTTTTAAATGTAAATAAAAGGGCCTGAAGTAGTATTACAGCATAATTTCAACTGTATATTGACAATAGATATAAGGATATAAGTAGGCTTAGGGAAATTAATTATGTCCTACTGACAGTTTCCTAAACTGCCACAGTATCCAGCCTTGGGGCATCAGGGGTTCCCATGAGCCCCTCAGGTTTGGGAATATTCTGTTAGAAAGAGGACACAAACTTATCAAGGTGAAGCAAAAGATAGTCAGGAAGGAGGAAATTCTGGAGGTGCCCCAGGGCTAAGATAAAGGACATCAGTACAGGACAGAGGCCTCGTTCTAAGACCAGTTGTTCCTGCTTTCCGGAAAAGCACTGAATCATGGTGAATCATGAATACACCTGAGCATAAGATGCTACATGGCCCCTGCTTCATTATAATAGCATTATAATAAATTAACATTGTGTGACTCCCCTCCTCAGGTGGCCAATCAAGGAAAATCAGGGGAGGCCACATGCACAGTAGCTTTAAAGTAATATAACTACTGTACATGTGCAATAAAAACCTGCCTAAACTAGCCAGGAAATATCTGCCCTATAAGAAAAGAATTCCTCCGGCACCAGAGAGCAATCTCTGCTCAGAGTTGGCCTGCTCCCATGTTCTGTGGAATGTACTGTCACTTAATAAATCTGCTCTCTTTCTGCTATAAACTCTGTGTGTTTGGTTCTTTGTCCATGATCACCAAGAACCTGATTACCTGTGCCCACCTGTGACAAAGGGATGCTACCTGGGATGAGTGAGACCAACGGTACAAGTCCTAAGAAGTAAGTGGACAGAGAGCGGAACACATGGAAAACATCATCACAGTGTCTGCAGAGGGGAACCCATGGGACCATCCACTAAGCAGTTTCTGCATATGTTTCCCAGAAAGATGTTTCTCAGAGTAGTCTGAGGCCCAGGACTGTAAATGGAGGGAACCTCAGATGGAGTAGCAACTTTTATGTTCCCCGATGGGATGGACCTGCTGCCTGGGGCTGAGATCCAGAGATTCCCTAGGGAGTTGAGAAGCTTGGCATTATCCCAATGACAAATCCTCTGTCAGGGGCCAACAGTACCTAGGTTCCCTCCTTTTTAGTCTGTCTCCCAACCCCCTTCCCTAGAGCTGCTCAAATTGGGATTTATTCTTCTCTTGCATCTCCAGGTACCTGGAGCCTTGGAGCATTAGGTACATGTTTTTCCACTCCTTCTCTCCCACCCCCTCCCAATTGGTCTCAGCAATTCCATCCTCTGGAAAATACACAGAGAAAATAGAGTAAGTGGTGAATAGGTAGGAGGACAGAGTTCCCATCCTAACACCCGCTTTTCCAGAGCCAACATCAATAGATTATATGAATCGTGTGTTCACAAATTGTCACTTCGGTTTCCTTTCTCTGGGATCCCCTGATGCCAACTCCCTCCACATGTCCACTTCCCCCACCCACACAAAGAAACACAGAATCACACAGCATTGGGCAGGGAGCATGGTGGGGGGAGAGGGGACTGGTGTTCAGGAGGCAGGGGAAACAGGAAGGTCCAAGGCACTTCCTGTACCAGGATCCAGTCTCAGCCACCACCTGCAGAAGCTGTTTCTGAGCCTCACACCTACTTCCTCCTTACCCATCTATCTCCTCTGCCAGCAACCACCATTTCTCTCCACGTATGCCTCCCACAGGATGACTTTATGCTTCTTGAGCTCCTGGACAAAAGATAGACCCAGCTAAGATGCTTGTGATTGCCTGCAGTATTGTTTCCTCTACCAATAAATACTGTAATTCTGGTCACCTGAGATAGTTTTCAGGCTAGTGTGGCACAGGGAGACAGCCACCCACTCACCTTAACATCCTACCATTCATTCCTCAGCAGTCTGTCAATCATCAAGTGTGCATGTACTTCACCATCTCTTTGTCTCTTTTTGTCCCTTTTCCACAGGATACACCACTGGGCCAGCCCAAGGGTGAGCATGGTCACGTCACTCACTGTCAGCCCACATGACCCACTATCTGCCTGCACATGACTATGCAGTCAGCATGTTAGCCATATCCCTGAAGCACCGAAGAGCAGAATTTTCTGCCTCTGGGGTTGAGTTGCTTGCTGGCAGAACCTGCAGCTCCTGACCAAGGTGAAGGTAGAGAGCTGAAGGAAGGCTGGATTTGGAGCCAAAGCTTCCAGCGCAAGGCCTGGGCCTTGTTCTATGGGAGTCCAGGGCTGACAAGGAACACTGAATCAGGAGTTTGGATATGAAGTGACATTGCATATTCTGTCTAAAACTCAGAGTGGCATGTTAAACATACACACAGGATCTGTCCTGAAAAACATTGCTAGGCAAAATAAACATTCAAACTCCAGTTTCCACCACCACCAGCATGATTCCTGTTAACACTTGTGGTTGGTTTTTGAAGGAAGGCAAAACTGCCATTTTGCCCTATTTCCATAAACCAGCAATTTTCAACTGGCATGCTGCAAGAATTTTTAAAGCATACAATACCTGACTATTTAGTCAGGGGCACTGACCTATTTTCCCTTAGATTGTCAAATAAAAAAATGACAACAGCCAACACAATAGCTGTCGGGTGTGAATGAATCAAAATTATACCTATTTTTTGTCAGATCGGCAAAACAAGGTATTTTTGGTGTGCTGCAGCATTTTAGTAATTAGTTTATGTGTGCCATGAGATGAAAAAGGTTGAAAATCACTGCCATATACCTTGCACATTATAATGAGAAAAAAGCATGTTGCACTGTCAGAAAAATTACTTGAAACTTGAGTAAAGATAACATAGGTTACTGGATATTATTTCAGTGCAGGACTAGGCTACACTTCCTTTTAATTGAGCAAGTTTTCCATTCTGAGAGGCTGATGTTAACCTATATTTTGTCCAATAGATATGAAAATGATTTCTATCCAGTGAAACAGATAACATCAATGGCTATAATTTATTGCCCTTAAGATACTATCATTTTGTATTTAACCCAATAATGTTACCCTAATGTTTTCTATGCATGTATGAAATTTAACACACTATATTGTTTTTACTATACTGTATACTCATCTCATTTACATACTTAGTTCTTCATTGTGTTGAAAAATCTTTTATGTATTCATTTCTAATTTATAAGTCATAATTTAACCTTTTCAAAAATTAACATCATCCTCAGACAAAACAGAAATATTTCCACCATAACTAAAAATAATAAAACATATTTCTCACAAGTCTGGACTCCCTGTCCAAACTAATTCTATCCCTGACTTCTGCAATTTCTATTTGAAGGTATGGTATGATCTTTTTTTTTACTTATTATTGTGGGAAATACACATAACAAAATCATTTTTTAGTGAACTCAGTGGCATTATGTATATTCACAATATTGTGCAACCATCACTATAATCTACTTCCAGAACTTGGTTGTCACTCCAAAAGGAAATGTTCTTTTGAATGTAAGTCATGTAAAAAAGTTACAATCCTCCCTGACTGGCATGGCTCAGTGGATTGAGTGCCGGACTGCCAAGTAATGGGTTGCTTGTTTCATTTCCCAGTCTAGGGCACATGCCTGGGTTAGGGGCCAGGTCCCCAGTAGGGGGCACACAAGAGGCAACCACACATTGTTGTTTCTCTCCCTTTCTCCCTCTTTTCCCCTTTAAGAATAAAATCTTTTTAAAAATGTTGCAATCTTTGTACAGTCAAGAGACTAATATAAACTTAGCAACCTTGATAACTTATTTTTCCTTAAAGCATTTCAATTAAAAAGCTAGTTTTTCTTAAATCTCACGGGGGCCTACTTTTCTTTCCAACTTGAAGTGACTTTCTCTCTAAAAATTTCTTGTAACACATATATTCATTATACAACTATCTTTTCCAACATGTCTACCTGTAACTTAAGGCATTAGAAAAATATTTTATTTTAAAAATCCTTGTCTTGTTTCCCTGATGTCTGTCTCTGAAATGTTTTTTTTTGCATTGTACATTTTATTCCAATGGAATATATGAAACTTCTTAAAGTCATTTTGAAATTGCATAGAAGTATTTTACTCACACACAAATTTTAAAATAGTATTAATTTTTCTAAAAAATATTTTTAGAGAAAGGGGGAAAGGGAGAGAGGGATAAACACCAATGTGTGGTTGCCTCTCAAGCACCCCATACTGGGGACCTGGCCCACAACCAGGAATAGAATGGGTGACCCTATGGTTCACAGGCTGGCACTCAGTCCATGGGCCACACCAGCCAGGGCTAAATTTTCCCATAGATAATATTCTTCTCTATTTTACCAGACATAAAAGCATGTGTCATTTCATGCCAATAAATAGATCACTTTTAATAGATGCGTAGTATTTCTTTAATACTTGCCTTGGACTAGGATCACACACACAAAAAAATCTTACTTCTGACTCCATTTAATTGGTATGCTACCCTATTAATTATTTTGGTGGCACTGAGGCAACACCTGCACTTTAAGTTGTAAAATTTGCAGATTTGACTGATTTAGTTCTCCAAACTGCCCTCATTCTAACCACATCCCTCAATAAACTTGTTTCACCTACTCCAGGTAGACAGGATACATCCAGGCTACTAAAACAGATTTCCCAATTACACACTTTTCTTCATACCACCGCTGCTCACTTATAAGAATGACCTAATGGTTTGTCTTATCCTACCCTTCAGTGACCAATTTAAATGGGTCCCTCTTCTCTAAAACATTTTTCAAGTACCACAGCCCTCAGTAATCTCTAAACTCCAGGGATGGAATTTTCTAGTGAGGGTATGCTTACCATACTTCTAATTATCTATGTTGTAAGTGTGCACAATGAATCTGCACCTGGATTTTAAACTGAAGGGTCACTTCTGCCAATTTTCACACAGAACTTTATTGAAAATACACTCAATTACAGAACCACATGTTTAAACAACAAATAGGAGTATAGTTTACACAGGCGACTCAGTTCACTGGACGCTCAATAATGAAAAACACTGTAATCTGGACAGCAAGACAAATATGAACAAATGTTTTCAGCTCTAATATTCATTTCGCATCCAGAAAATGATCCAGCTCAAGCCAAGAATTGGACAAAGTTAACAGCATAAAAATATAAGTTACAACATACAATCAGACTGAAAACCAAAGCACTACTCAGGGCTTTTGATGAACGTAAGACTGATCACAGACAGGCCAAACATATTAGCTTGGTTGCCCCCCCTCAGGATCGTTTTGATTGTCTATTTGTGTTTGTAGTTCCTTAGCCAAGCTCTCAAATTCGTGGAATGCAGAAATAAGTGGCTCAAGACTGAAATCATCATCAACTGAAGCCATTGTTCCATTTCTTATAATATTACTGATATTCTGAAACATTTTAATAACAATTTGAATATTATCATGTGACTCTTCCAAGTTAAAAAGACCCACAAATACTGATAGAGCTTTAGCACTGAATAGCTTCTTTGCCACCATAGGATTTTCAGACAAGTTCAACAGCATTTTCAGAATGCAAAACTTCGTTGTTGCATCTCCTGTGACTAATAGGGTGAGAAACCCAGACATAAAATTGGCAACCAGTGTGTGATAGTCAGTAGTCATAGTGAGGTGCCTAAGCAACCTTAATCCAAGCAGCTGCTCAGGGGAATCCACACTTTGTGCAAGGGTTTCCTCACACACTTGACATACGAATGTCTCAATCATGTTTAGATTTGGATAAGGTGGAGCCATGAGAATCATATTTTCCAAAAACCTTGTCCGAACTCGGGAGGAGGGATAATTGAGCAAGGTTTCAATAAGTGAGACAACACCTGAATCCCGAATGAAATCACGGGTAAACTGAGAAGCACTTCTCATGCCCATTACAATTTTAAATATTTCCTGAATAAAAGGATCTCGAACTTTTTCCATCAACAGGAGGAGTTCCTCAAACTCTCCAGAACTGATTTTAAGCTCACATTGTATACAACTGCAGGACCAACTCTCAGGCTGTGCACTGTCCCTGGTCCTAAGATGATCCCGAATTTCCCTGACTGACCGGTAGGATGGTTCATACTGAAATGTGAATTGAGGTTGAGGCTGATTGGCCTCATCTTCACCTTCTGAGGTAAGTTCCGCATTTTGGGGCTTTCCCTCAAACATTTCAACAAATGCAGAAGATGCTTCTTCAGGAATTCTAAAGGAGCTTGGGGATGGGAAGCCAATCCTATGACAAGGACCAGGTTTGAATTCAACAGTGACCTCTTCCCAGGTTTTGGGCCTAGATGACGCCTTAATTTCCTCCTCAGCTGAATCTCTGAACCTGGAACTAGCTCTGTACACAGGATTGGGATTTAGGTCAAAGCAGGCCTCGTCTCTGTCCCAGAACCAGGACCCAAATATGGCTTCTTCTTCAGACTCTTGCCTGGTCTCTTCTCTGGCTACCGCCCCCAAATTGGACTCAGGTTCCTCAGTCCAAAACAAGGATCCACCAATGGCCCCCTCCTCAGCCTCTGGGGTGGATTCACAGATGGCTGAAGCCCCAGCCTCCACACCAGCCTCTTTCTCTGCCCAGAACCAGGACCCAATGATGATGTCCTCCTCAAACCTGGGGTCTGGTTTGACCCTATCACCATTATTAACATCTTTCTGGGCCCTGGGCTTCAAGTCAGTATTAGGTGCTTCCTGATCTCTGGGCCTGAATCTACCATTGGCCTCTTCTCCAGGCAAAAACCAGGACTCCTTATAGTATTCATCTTCAGACTCAGATTCAAAAAAGTCCTCTTTCTTTGTCCTGAGCTTAGACCTAATATTTGCCTCATCCCTGACCCTGGGTCTGAACAAGTTATTGGTATTTTCTCCAGGCCACAAGCAGAATGGGTTGCTAGACTCCTCCTCAGACCCAGACCAGGAATCAATATAGGGATCTTGTTTGGATCCAGGCCTGGACCTGAGGTTAGGCTGATGTTTAGCCCTGTGCCTGGACCTGGTATTGGCCTCTTCCCTGGGCCATGATCTGACACTGGCCTCTTCTCCAGCCCAGAGAGAAGAAATAGTGGAGGTCTCATCTGCTGACCAGAATCCAGATTCATTAGAAGCTTCCTCTCTGGCCCTGAGCCTGGGATAACACCAAGACCCTGTATTAGTTTCATCCCCTGAACCAAACCAGGATTGGATTCCTGACTGAACGTGGGAGCCAGGAAAGGTCTCAATATTCACATTTTCCAGTTCTCTATCTACAGGCATGGCCAAAGGCTTAGCAACTGATTCAGACTCTGTACTGACCAGTGGCCAGGCTGTTACATTAGTCTGAGACACGCCCTCTGTTTGGGACATTGCCTCAGCCCTGAGCTCAGCCTGTGGTAAAGCCTGGGCTTCATCTTTGGGTCTTGCCCCAGGGACTGCCTTGGCCTCAGTTTTAGGGCATGCCCCACCAATTGCCCTGGCCTCGGATTTGAGCCTTGCCCTAGCCATTGCCTGGAATTCAGTTTTGGGCCTTGCCCCAGCCATTGCCTGGGCCTCAATTCTGGGCCTTGCCCTAGCCGTTACTTGGAAATCAGTTTTGGGCCTTGCCCCAGCCATTGCCTGGGACTCAGTCTGGGGCCTTGCTCCATTCATAGCCTTTGACTCTGTTTTGGGCCTTGCCCCAGGCACAACCTGGGCCTGGGTCCTAACCTTGGGTCTAACTACCATAGGGATGTCATTCTCTCTCTCAGCCCCACCTCCAGCCTCTTCTCCAGCCTTCTTTCCAGGCTTAGCCTGAGCACCAGGTTCAATCTCAGTCCCAGTCATAGTACCAGTTACAGAAAAGACACAGTTAAACACCAGTAATACAGTCTCAGTCTCTATCGCTGAAGTGTCAGAGTGTTGTATCTTGACACTCTGATCTTTCAATGATTCAGACAATACAGTTGAAAAGAGTCAATCACCAGTCCAGCAGTTAATCAGCCTCTGTCCCAAGACCAGCCTTAGCCAATATTACAGGCAGAATGCAGAAGAGGTACAACCAAGCTGGAGGATGGAAGGTTCCCAGGTGGGTGTTGATCTGTTGAGGGTGGTGGTCAACAGCAACTGCACCACCACCAGAGCGGCCACTAGAGGTGGATCTAAGGAGAGAGAATGGCATGGGGCTTTGAATCTCTTCCAATTGTGCCACTCCAAGCAGAAACCCACACAGAGCCTGAACATCGAATTCTTGGTAGGGCTGTAGGGCTGCTAGAAAGCATGTCACCTTTATTTACCCAGAGCTGCTACACACTTGGTCTACCACAAAATATGCACAAGATTGATGGAAAAGTATGTTGGAAATGGGGCTAAGAAGCCCCCAGATTAGACCCTAATCACTCTTGCATCTGTGTTAGTCTCCATTACTCCACCCTAATTTGTGCCCACTCCCATACCAACCTGCTCTGATGTGGTGCAATATCCCTCTCCTTGCTTTGTTCCAGTTGTGTTAAGCCCTACAGCAGACAGCAGGCCATCCTATGGACAAGTAAACATATAGAAGAAAATGGGAGTCTGAGTACTTAGTTGACAGGCAGATACCCTGACCTTTGATGCAAACATCTCTTTCTGTTTAAGGGTCAGATTTTTCTAACGTTTCCTGTCTCCTGGTTCCTGACCTCAGGTTTGCTCCCATTTACATCTGAGTTCACAGCTACACAAATACTTCTAATCCTCCAGCAAGAAATGGATAAGGGAGGCTCGGGCAATGTGCAAATCTGGCAGAGCAGGAGAGGCAGATCACAAAGACTTGCCACGATCTTACTCTGTAACTGTTCTCTGCATTGTCTGTCTTTGCACCAACCTGCAGAGAATTGATCCAGTCTCTTTCTCCTTTCCTTCCTTGCAGAAAGTGACCAGCCTTAAAAGTAAGCCTACAGACACACAGACAAAAAGATAAAACAGTCAGGAGACCATTGTAGCAAACTGAGCACTTAGTGAACAGACCAACACCAATGATGGGGAGTCCAGAGTCTTCTTGATTGAATATTCTTGTTTAATTAAGGCCCTCTGTGTCAGGATTCCAGATAACCATATATTTTCTTGACGTCATAACCTTCCCATTACTCCCTTCTCCAATTCTGAGTATTCACCACTAGGTGCACCTCATCCCTTCGCCTTCTGCAGAACAACTTGGGGGATGGGCACCCACATATTCTAGAAAACAGGTGTGCAGTGTGCTTCTAATTATGAATCTGTTTCACCCTCACCTCTGAACCCATCTTTTCCTGCCCCCGATTTTGGTTGGAGATAAGGCAGGAAGTCAAGGGAATTGCCTAGAAGCTGGAACACAGGGAAATTTTAAGATTCCTGGATGCTTGACATGTTATGGTCTCAGTCACCCCCCTATTGGGGTCTCCAGTCCATGGTTGCTGCCCACCAACCCCCATCCCCTCACACCTCCAGATATCCACGCTATTTTCCTGCTCCAGCTTTTTCTCAAGCCGCT
>PVKM010016729.1:0-26117 GCA_004027735.1 Carollia perspicillata
TCCTTAGCATCTGTAGAGCAAGCTGACCTTACCCAATCATTCTGGACTTCTTGTCCCTTGACCATCTCATGCTGTCCTCTACAATCTAGCCACCACATCTCCTAGATCATCGCTTGGCGTATCTCACTTCCCCTGGTATCTGAGGTTTTACTCACCCTATTTCCTTTGCCTGGAATCCCCGTCCTTTACCCTCTGTATAGGAGAACACACACATGCTTCAAGGTCTAGCTCAAGTATCAATTTCCAAGTAGAGTCGATCCTTCCCTGGCCCATGTAAACTAAATGGGCATCTGTTCTCTTGGGTTTCTATGATCCTATACCATAGTAATGCCTCTACTAAGATAAACTAAGATTCAGTGCACCTAAGTTATCTTAAAATTATCTATCTCATAGTTATTATCTCATATATATTTATTGCTTGCCTCTCTCCAAACCTAGAATTGTGAGTTTCTTGAAGGGAGGAAATTACCCAACTTTGGATTTTATCAAAGAACCTGGCCAACAGGAAATGAATGTTTAATGACTGAATTTCCAACAAATATAAGACTGGCCTTTGGTGTGGCTGGTGGTAGTTCATTTCACTTGTCCCACAATCTCTTCCATTCCACATTATGGCAAAGTATCCACTTTTCATTGCCTGTCACAATTTGTTTTAAAAATGGAACATTTTTGTTACGTTTAAGTAGAGAATCTCGTGTGGAAATACAGTCAAGAAGGTTTTTTTCACTTAACTTATGTGGAACCAAAACATCAAAGCGATTAACATAACCAAGCTGGTGCAAATTATTTTCAACACTTGATTTAGATATTTTGAGTATGTTGGTTGTCTTCCATGTGGTATAACATTGATTGTTCTCAATTAATGTCTCGATTTGATCACTATCAACTTCAATTGATCTATCTGACCATGGAGCATCATCTAGCAAGAAATTTCTGGCACAAAACTTCACAAACCACTTTTGACACATTCCATCAGTCACAGCACCTTCTCCACACACTGCACAAATCTTTTTTTTTTTTTTTTGCATTTCACTTGCATTTTACCTTTCTTGAGATTAAAAATCATAATATGCTGAAAATGTTTATTTTCTTCCATCTTCAATATTAAAATGGCTAAAAACTTCACCAGTTTTGATAAGGCTTTTTTAAATGCATGCCGCTATGACAGCTATCACAACACAATCTAACAAAATTGTTTCTAATGAAGTTAAAGACAACTAAGTCCTACCAGAGCCATCTTATAGAAATAAAATGAATGAACCTTTTGGACAACCCAATAAGTCTTGACAGGCAGTCTGATGTAGTAACTAAGAATGCAGACTCTGAAGCCAGAGTGTCTCTAGGTTTAATTCCTAGATCCAGTACTTCCTACTTATGTGATTTGGTACAAATTACTTAATCTCTCTGGGTCTCCCTTTCCCCATCTGTAAAATGATACTATCAGTATTTCCTGCTAAATAGGGTATTATGAAAAATGAAAATTTCTACATATGTAAAGCATATAGAATGTATATAGATAGTAGCAAATATTACCTGGGCTGGGCTATGAAGAGTGAGTATGATTTGGACTCAAAGGAACTGGTGTACCCCAGGTGAACAAAACAGCAAAAATAAAATCAGGAAGGAAAGGAATTGAAGGTACCCAGAGTCAACAATGTTATATGTCACTGTGGTAGCAAAGAACAGCATGAAAATGGCAGAAGTCAGATCAAATAGGCCTTTGAGTGTCAGTCTAGAGTTTTTTGAACTGTGTTTTGTATAGTACTAGAGAACAGGGGTTTTCAGGGGTGCAGCTCTCAGGCTGAATTTTAGTTAATTCTTTATTTCAGGCCACTTTTTCATACCCAAATCTGGAGCACCACAAAAGTGGTAACAGAGATGTTTGAAGTCATGAAACATAGACAGTTCAGTGACTTTTTGAAATGTACAAATAAAACCATTGTTATGGAAGGGGCAAAATTCAGTTTGACTACTGGAATTTCCTGGACTGAATAACAAATTGACTATGTGATATCCCCTCTCTCAACCATTTTGTGGTCTTCCTTAGACATTATCTAAAACTCGACAAGACAAAGTACAACTTAAGGCCAATAGAGACATGGACATTTTGACTTTAAATATATTTTTTATTTTTGAATGACAGTTGACATAGAGTATTATATTAGTTTCAGGTGTGCAATAGTGATTAGACATTATATAACTTACTGAGTAATATTTTCAATAAATGTAGTACTCATCTGACACCATACATAGTTACCACAATACTATTGACTATATTCCCTGTGCTGTATGGGCCTTACATCCCCATGGTTATTTTATAACTACTAATTTGTACTTCTTAAACCCTTCACCTTTTTAACCCATCTCCCAAACTCTCTCCCATATGGCAACCATCAAACATTTTCTATACTTATAGGTCTGTTTCTGTTTTGCTTGTTTGTTTATTTTGTTGCTGTTTTTTTTTTTTTGATTCCACATATAAGTGAAGTCATATGGCATTTGTCTTCCTCTGTCTGACTTATTTTATTCAGCACAATACCTTTTAGGTGCATCCATGTTGTTGCAGATGGCAAAGTTTCATTCATTTTTATGGCTGAGTCATATTCCATTGTGTGTGTATGAATCATTTCTTTTTCCATTCCTCTATTGATTATTACATGTTGTTGCTATATCTTGGCTATTTTGAATAATGCTGCAATGAGCATATAAATGTATGTGTCTTTTTGATTTAGTGTTTTGGGTTTCTTCAGATAAATATCCAAAAGCAGAATGGCTGGGTCCTTCTTTGTCTCTTGTCATATAGCTGTTGTTTTAAAAGTCTATTTTGTCTGATATAAGTATTGCTACCCCAAATTTTGTTTGTTTGTTTCTTTATTTCCATTTTCATGAAATATTTTCCACTCTATATAACTTTCAGTCTGTGTATGTATTTTGATCTGAAATAAGTCTCTCACAGACAGCATAAGTAAGAGTTGTGATTTGTTATCCAGTCAGCCTCCATATGACTTTTGACTACAGCATTCAATCCATTTGTATTTAAAGTAACTCTTGAGGCCCTGGCTGGTGTGGCTCAGTGGATTGAGCTTGGCCTGAGAATCAAAGGATTGCTGGTTCAATTCCCAGTCGGGCACATGCCTGGGTTGTAGGCCAGGTCCCCAGTAGGGGAAGCATGAGAGGCAACCACACATTGACGTTTCTCTCCCTCTCTTCCTCCCTCTCTTCTCATTTGTCTAAAAATAAATAAATAAAATCTTTTTTTTTAAGTAAAAAATAAAGTAGCTGTTGATAGATATGTATTTATTGTTATTTTATTATTCATATTTTTAACTTTTCTTCTTCTACTTCTTACAGAAGACCCTTTAATATTTCATATAATATTGGTTTTTGGTAATGATGAACACCTTTAGCTTTTTCTTGTCTGGGAAGCTCTTTACCTTTCCTCCAATTCTAAGTGATAGCTTTGCTGGGTAGAGTAATCTTGATTTTAAGTGCTTGTTTTTCATGACTTTAAATGTTTCTTGCCACTCCCTTGTGGACTGCAAAGCCTGTTGAGAAATCAGCTGATAGTCCTATGTGAGCTCTCTTACAGATACCTAACTGCTTTTTTTTCTATTTTTTTTTAAGTTTTTATTTATTTATTTTTAGAGAAAGGGGAAGGGAGGGAGAAAGAGCAGGAGAGAAACATTGATATGAGAGAGGAACATCGATCAGGTGCCTCTCGCACACTCCCCGATTAGGGATTGAACCTTCAACCCAGGCATATGTCCTGACCAGGAATTGAATCAGCAGCCTTTCATTTTGTGGAATGATGTCCAAACAACTGAGCCACACCAGTCAGGGACAGCTGATTTTCTCTTGCTACTTTTAAGATTTCTCTTTTTCTTTAACTTCTGGTATTTTAATTATGGGGTGTCTTGTTGTGAGCCTCTTTGGGTTCATCTTGTTTGGGACTGTATGAATTTCCTGGACTTGTATGTCTATTTCCTTCACCAGGTTAGGGAAATGTCCCATTGTTGTTTTTTTTTACATAGGTTTTTGATATCTTGCTCTTTCTCTTTTCCTTTAGCCACTTCAATCATGTGAATGTTAATATGCTTAAAATTGTCCAAGAGGCTCCTTATACCATTTTCATTTTTTGGATTCTTTTCTTCTTTTTCTGTTCTGATTGGGTGGTTTCTGCTTCTTTGTTTTCCGAACGGCTGATTTTATCATCTGCTTCATTTACTCTACTATTGCTTCCTTGTAATGTATTTTTCATTTTAGTTAATTTATTCTTCATTTCTGACTGGTTCTTTTTCATATATTCTATCTTCATTTTTGTTTCTTATCTCTTTGTTGAAATTTTCACTTTCATCTACTTTCCCCCTAAGTACACTGAGCATTTTTTATAACCAGGGTTTTGAACTCCTCATCTAGTAGAGTTCTTGTCTCCATTTTGTTTAGTTCTTTTTCTGGAGTTTTATTCTGTTCTTTCATTTGGGAAATGTTTCTTTTTTTCCTCATTTTGGCTTCCTACCTGTATTTTTTTCTGTGTATGAGGTAGAGCTACTACGTCCCCTTGGTAGACTGGTCTTATGTAGTAGGTGTCATGTTGGGTCCAGTGGCATAGCCTCCTTAGTGACCTAAGCTGGTCACTCCAGGTATGCCCCCTATGTGGGCTGTATGCACCCTCTTGTGTGTAATTGAGCTTTGATCGCTGTTAGCACCTTACTAGCTGTGAGCCCATTGTCTGTGACCATCATGTAGAATCAGTTATGCAGGAGCTGAATACACTGAATAGGACTTACTTCACTGGGATTCTGGGCCCCCTGAGTCTGCATCTTCAGTATGTTGTTTGTGTAGGTGGTTGGTTTGGTGGTGTTTTGACATGATCTGAAGTTGTCCACCAGGGGCTCTGACTTTGGAGCCTATGGAAAGTACAGGCCAAGGTCAGCTGCTATCCGTGCCCTGCCCTAGGCAACCCAGCATGAGCAACAGAGCAATCTGCAGATGGCTGCTACTTGTGCTGGACTTGGATGTGCCCTGGAAAGGCCAAGCTATAAATGGAGGCTGGCTGCTGCTAGTGCTAACTTGGGGCAACTTAGCAAGAGGTGTAGGGCAAGCTGAGGCCAGTTGCTGCTTAGTTGAGAGATTTTAGAAAAGTCTGAAGGATGGCCCAAGACATGCATTTTATATGCAATATCCATTAGAAAGAGTTTGGGTGGGTCCACATTTTTGGTAGAGTAAGGTCTCAGGGAATCACAAGGGCAGGGAGAACAATGTTAGCCAGGTTGATGAAGACTTAAATATGGTTCCCTCATCCCGGTCCTTTAGGGGGATGGTTCAGAAAATGAACAATGGCTTCTACCAGGGCTTCTGTCTAGGAGAAAGCTGCCCCTCCAGATCTTGCCTTGTGTCATACAATTCCATTCACTCCATATATCCCTGATGGCCTTTGAAGTGCTGCCCCAGTGCTGGAGCTTGGAGCCAGTGAGTCTAAGTCCAGGCATGAGCCCTTTAAGAGGGAAGTCTGAGGCTTTGGCAGCCCTCTATCTCATTCAGCCACAATCCTGCCCACACCTCCTCCTCCTTGGTTTTTATAGCAGAAATTATGGGGACTTTTCTTCCTGGCATTGGAACCCTAGGCTGGGGGTGTCTTGTATGGATTGGTACCCCTCACTCCTCAGGACAGATGTCTGCAGCTGATATCTCTCTCCTGATTTTTGTCCTCTACACATGGGTATGGGACCAACCTGTTCCAAGTCTCTACCCCTCCTACCAATCTCAATGTGGCTTTTTCTTTATATCCTTAGTTGTAAGACATCAATTAAGCTAGATGTCAGGTGATTCTAAATGATAATTGTCCTGTGGTTTAGTTGAAATTCTGATGTGGTTGTGAGAGGATTCAAGTATTGCATTTACCTATGACACTGTCTTGACCAAAACTCTCGAAACATGGCTATTAATAGTCTTGTTTTAATGTTTGAAGGTCTCTGACATTGAATTATTTAGCAATTTTCATTTCTGGGAAGTTCTCAGAGCTACCTTGCACCAAAGAAAAATTCACATCAATTAGATTTTCCTTAAAAACAAACAAACAACAACAACAAAAATGGTGGAAGTATTTCCTCCAATGAGAAACCATTGGATATATATCCACTTCACTGTTCTATATAAGACTTTATCAGAAACAAATACCATTTCTTTATTAACTGTACCTTAGTTAGTTTAATGCCAAAGTCCATAGGCACACCAAGACTCACTAATGATGGTCATAAAGAAAAAGACATTTTTATCGTATACTGTATATATCTGAATGAACATACAAGTATACACAATATGAAGACGATAGTTTTAAGGCAATCCTACAAAAGGGAAAGAGAAAATGAGGGAGGGAGGAAGGAGAAAAAAAATCATATCCCTGCAGTTTCAACTACTTCCCATGTGATCTTATCCTGGCAAGCAAATTCATGACCTTCATCTAGAAGAATACTTTCCCATGTATTGTAGAGTGGAAAGTATAATGTTCTTCATTTACAGTAGCACATTTTATATTTTAAAGACTTTCTTTATTTATTTTTAGAGAGGGGAATGGAGGGAGGAAGAGAGGGAGAGAAACATCAGTGTGTGGTTGCTTCTCACACGCCCCCTACCAGGGATCTGGCCTGCAATCCAGGCATGTACCCTGACTGGAAATCAAACCCACAACCCTTTGGTTCACAGGCTAGCACTTAATCCACTGAGCCACACCAGCCATGTCTATACAATAGCACATTTTATACAATAACAAAAACTACCCTCTCATCACAATCAACACTTTCAATACTAACTGAACACATAACAGGTAGTAAATCCTTTTTTGTCCATATGTGTTAAATTCACTTTAGCCACAATAAGAAAACTGCTATGTGGTCCTTTCCTTTTCTTTTTTCATTCCTCATATTACTCATATTTAAATTACTGCTGCTTATCATTACAACCCATGCTGGTCCTTATTACACATGTGACTAATTATTACTTTCAAGTAAGGTGGCAGGATTTGTGAAAAGGTAGTTTCTAAATGCAAGAATTCAAGCTATATTTCCCCCATGAAAAATGCTGTGGTCACAATTTTTCACATTTCTAAACCTCTTCCCCTCATTTTGCTTAAAAGCATTGGTTATCTCTTACGATGTTGTTTCCTCTTCTGTCCATTCCCCCCTTTAAGCTGTTAAATTTCCATTTCGTCCTCAACTATGAAAGGTATTCAGATTTCCCTGTTCTCTCTTCTCTTTCTACACAGCTTCATAAAATCATTATTCTCTTATTGTGGATTGATTCTTCATATTACTCATTCAATTTTCTCTCTTTACCAATAGCCTCAAATCCTTACTACATTCAGAAGACATGTGCATTATTTTGTCCCTTTATATTGCCTGGGAAGGCATTTTTCCTCACGATGCAACTATCCCTACCTTTCCATTTTATTATTCTTATTCATTGGATGTTCTTTTACTAGAGCATTCTATGTTTTGACTCAAAATTAGCATTGCTTGTGGATGAGACAGATGCTGGACAATGCTGGACATGCTAGAAGATGGAAAGATGCTCAATTAAAATGGCATGAACGAGTAGCATTTTAGCAATTGCCAATGAACAGCTATAGTTCTGTAACATTGGCATTAGCAGGCTCATGAATGTCTTTCTTCCTCCCACTGCTGTGATTAAAATGGGAGCTGATTAGAATGGTGCCAGCTAGCATCCAAGGTAAAATGAGTGACTTCCTCACTTCCTATTGATTATACAAAAGGTACACTGGTGGGATTTTATTCTTCGAAGCACCAATCAGAGGTAGAAGACCTACTTACTCCATCAATCTATATCTACCCTTTCCAACAAATCAATGAAATGATATCTCTGTGACATCTGCTAAGAAAAATTCTATCGTTCAGAAATTGCTCAACAGTATAATCTGAAGGGAAGATCATTCTCATTATTAAACAGATCAGTACATTTCTTTATTATTCTAAAAATAACTTGTGCACAAATAAAGGGCATAGTTGGAAAAATGATAAAAGCTAATTCTGTTCAAAGTCTGGACCTACATGTAGTGACTACTTACCTTTCTCATGCTGCAGGAAGCTAAAGAGATTGCTTCTGTGCCCTCCTGGGGGTGACAGAGTACTAATGAGAAGAATTAACTTGAAAACAAATGTCCAAGAATTACTGATGGTTCCAACAGACCTTAAAGCCCCAGGACTACAATTCAGCCATTCTAAGAGAAACTACCAAAAACATGTTCTAAAATTTACCATTGCACACAGGCATATAGAGAATTTCTGCCAGGGTCTGACTATGGACCCAGGAGTTTGCTTCAGCTATTGAAGTGGTGAAAACAGGCAGTAGACAGAGTGCTTAACAGCATGAGCTTGAAGTCAGAGTTCCTAAGTTCAAGTCCCAGCTTTTCTTTTTCCTAGGAGTGCATCTTCAAATCAGTTCTCTTAATACACTGGTTTTTAATTTTTCCAGTCTATAAAATAGAAATAATAAAAAACTATAACAGTTCCTACTAAAGGATTTTCCTATGAGTGGGAATGGAGTAATACATGCACAGTAGTAAGTTTGTTACATGCTCAAAACCCTTGCTACTCAGCATATCAATGGGTTGGCAATATCCAATCACTGGGAGTTCAGTAGAAATTCAGAACCTCAGGATCTAACCTAGATATGCTGAACCAGAATCTGCATTTAAACATGATCCCCTAGCATAGTACAGCTTAGAAACACTGCTATAAATACATTTTTATATCATTCTAATAAGCATTGTTGACCACAAACATTTTCTCCATGAATTTTAACAACTTGGAAATATTTTAAGGAGTATAATTTTCTCATTTGTACACTAAATTGAAGCATTCACATCTCATCTGGGTCCCCACACACTTAAGAATTACATCAAGTCACAAAGCGGAATATGAGTCACTTTAGTGTTGTCTCAAATGCCTTAGAGATGTTTGTACAGACACAAAAGTTTAGTGTTCAAAATGCATTAGTACTTAGCATGCCCCCCTTTTTAGCAAGAAGTTGAAGCTTAATTCTTTAACTTTTTTATTGTTGTTCAAATACAGTTGTCTCCATTTCCCTCTACCACTCCACTCTACCCCAGCCATCCCCACTTCCCACCCTTGATCCTACCCCTCAACAATGTAACCTAAATTGGAAAGCTTACCTTAAGATACTAAGTTTTACCAGAGCTCCTGAAGATGTTTATAGTGCAGAAACAATAAGTTGATAATTTTAGAGTTTCTTTTTACATTTAGGTAAATATTCTTCAGCTTAGACATTTAGATGATGCGAAGTGAAAAAAAATTTAACATGCATTTTATATGTGCCTGTATAGATATGTGTATATACATACATACTATGAACTAGGAATCAGCAAGCCTTTTATTTCCTTCTTCCTATTAAAGATTTAGTCCTTAAGCAAATGTTTATTAAAGGTCAACTGTATGCTGGGAATTGCACTGTACTAGCAATGATGCAAACGATGCTGGATGAGACCCACTGTGAATGCTGTAGTATCTGATATTATAGCCATACACCTAGCTCCATGTCTGACACACAGTAGGCACTCAAAACACATCCATTGGCTAATTTAATAAACACCATATTGGCATATACCAATATAATATATGACCATTAACATGTTCAATTTCTACTGAAAACACAAGCATAATTTCAAGGCTGAACAGATGGACAAGAAAGAGAAGGGGAGCAACACCATGACTGTTTGGGGGGCACTCACTGGCCTTTTTAAATCTGGAGCAGCCACTTTATCCCCTCAGCCCTCCATTTCCACTACAGAATGGTAAATTCACTGAGTTTACTCTTACAGGCTAAGTCTTTGTCATTTTATACTCAGCCCAACTCAAAATTTTCTGATTTCTGTAGGCATCTGGGTTGGAGATCATTTGACTTGATTTGCCAATATTTCATCATTGATTCATTCATTCAAATACATCTTGCCAGTCAGGTCTGTGTCAGACACCATCCTAGGTACAGAACAAATATTGCCATTAGTGGAAAAGATATAATCCTTGCTCTTACCGGCTTTGAATACTACTACAGGCAGATAGAGAAGGAACCAGGAAATAAACAGTAACATTTAGGGGGCCCAAGTCCTTCCGAGTCCAGCCTTCCTTTGTCAAAGCCTATTGGATGGGATGCATTGGGAGATATCTGCCACCAAGACATATGCCACCAGATGAAGACTCTGCTACTCAGGTGAGCCTAAGCAGTATCCAGGGAGTTGCCTTTCCTTCTTTGGAGTACCCTCAGATGATTCCAGATTATTCTCTATCCCAGTAGGCAAATGAAAGAAACTCTAACAGAAATTACCTAACACCAAAGAAGTTTTTTCAGAGGACATGCAGGGCTAAGGATTTGATTGCTATCTCCCAGAACTCAAAAACATACGTTTACTTTACTCATGGTTAGAATGCCAGCTATGAGAACACCATGTTCTAAGTGTAGTCAATATATTATGTGGAATCCCTACTATAACCATGAAAGACAGATGGTGGCATCTTCCATTTATTAAGGAGAAACCAGGCAACCAGGATTCACACCAAGGTCAGTCCTTTCAAAAGTTCTCACACATCTAAGTCAAGACTTATGAACTTTCCCAAGCTATTGACACTGGGGATGTGTCTTTAATGATACACTTTAAGACACAAGGAGACTTGGCCTTCAGAGTCCATCAGAGAAGAAAGGAAAACAGTGGCGGAAGTTGAAAATGGACACCATAACTGCAACATCAGCTGAGCTCTCCGGCTGAGACGCAGGCTCTCTTGAATTATTCAGTGTTGCTTTGTAACATATTTCAGCATTTCCCCCGCCCCCTCCCCCACTGAGAGAAGGCCATATGTGAACATTTATTATCAGGTCCAAGACAGTGCATAATTAATATTTTGATGCAGTACATCCACCTGCCTTAATGTTTACTCTCACAATATTAGTTTGGTTTGAAATAAATAATGCTTGGCTAACTGTGTGTTATCCCACTTTCAGACAAGAAGCCTCAATTTATTTAATTATGTGACTGGTGATTTATTGTTGCATTCCTACTTGGGTTACATGTTGTGTTAATGGGCCATCAATGTAAATAAGGTGGTGCTTGGTAAAACCCGATGCCTCCAATGCTACTAGAGCTTTCACAAAGAAGAGAGTGAAGGAGTGGAATCTGCCTAGAATCCAAGTCTCCTCTGATGTCTCTAATAGACTCTGTTCTCCTTTCCTGACCATGGAGACTGCAGAAATACAAAGATTGATGGGCTAGTACTGGAGACAGGAGAGAAGCAGGGAGAAGACTGTCTGCCAAGGTGACAGTCATTTACATCCCTAAATACAAACCTCTCACCAGAAGGAAAAGTAGAAGCTATTATGCATTTTAGAATGTGTGAGGCAAAGAACAATGACACATCTTTCCTTGTGCATAGAGTCAGCCCTCAGCAATACCCAAGAGGTGTTTGGGGGATGAAAACTTTTATTCATATATTACAGTGTGGGATTTCGGGGCTCTTGGCTCCTGTGGATTGGGAAATATGTTGTTAGTATGAAGGCTGTACTTATCTCCACCAAAACGAGTGGTCTCTATCCATTTTACTCAACTTGCATGCACCTCAAATTCATACTTCCAGAAATAGCTTTAAACTTCCTATTCTATGGTTCTTTCCCTATTTCTAATATAATGCTTTTGTCATGGTAGCTTCTGCAGAATTTACTTTCTGCTTAATATATTTTATATCTGGAATTCCAAGTTTGAATTCCCCACTTCTGTATCATTGTGACAGATTCCTCAATATTTTTAGCCATTATTTCTAGTTTTCTTTTTCCTTGATTCCTAATAGTAGCACTGAAATGAAACTACAATAGTAAAATCAAAATTTCTGAGGTTTCCTTGCCTTTCTCAATGTGAGCCTACCTAATTCTGAATGTTTCTTTTACACCTTTGTTTCCGTAAATTTCCCTTATGCACTAGGGCTTCATGTGTCAGCTAAGGGAATAACAAACATGCTAGCCATTTGGAAATGCATTTGTTTTTTCCCCATTTCACACACTGCAGTTAATAAGCCTTTAATAAGAAGAACAATGTGTTCACCATGTACGCATACATAATGTGACAGGGGTCTGGTGCCTTTAAAACACTCAGTATCAATACAACCTCACTGAATACCAGTGACTGATCAGGGGAAGTAATTTTCATTCCCACCAGACCCACCAAGGTCAGGGGCATTCTTCTCCATGATTGAACAGTTGTTGAGTTTACAAGATGACCTCCCCACCTTTTGGAGTCGTGGTGGACTTGTCCTGACTCAAGGAAAACACTAACACCATATTAAAAGCTGTAAAACATTGTTATTATGGTTTCTTCCGTGGGCATACAGGGGGAAATGGCATTAAATAAATGGGAACATTTCCCTTAACTCTGTAGCACACCTGTTTGTAGTTCCTCAAGTCAGCATCTTCAATGTCACATTTCATTTAGGCAGAACAGTATACATGAGGGCCTTATTAGCCTGGTGACTTCCAACTATTGGCAGCTTACCAGCAAACATCAGTGGTGTTTACTTTAGGGACAGGTGAGAACTTGTTGAAAGTTGATTTCTGAACTATACCCAGAGCCGTGCTGATGGCAGAGGCTGAGAGTTTGGGGGGTTCTGTCCTGCCATCACACCTGCTGGCATGAGCTCCATGTAGTTCAACAAGGGGCCCTCATATGGGCTTTAGGCCAAGGTCAAGAACTGGCTCCTGTCCAAATATGACCTCAGACAGAGGCAAGACTCCGCAGCTGGGCCAAGTGACTCACAGGCCTACCAGTCCTGACTTCCAGAAGGGTCTGAAGAATAGAGTTATCCTGTGTACACTCATGAATAAGCAGCAGCCAGGCTCAGTCCCCTAGATCAGCAGCTTCATGAAAAACTGGCACCAGCTAGAAAATCTTTCCCACTTCATCAAGGTCATGGTGGAGCTACGGTATGAATTCTGTGGACCTGTTAAAGTCCAGTGACTTGTTTGAGAGTAGAAACATGGTGTGGGTGCAGGTGTCTCTTCTGGCTCTGGCAGGGAGGTCCAAGACAAAGGGGCTGCAGAGTGGCATGGACATGGGCACCAAGTACTCAAAAAAGCAGGAGCACAACTTCGATTACACTATGATGAAGGTGGGCCAGTGCATCTCTGGGCTCCAGATGAGCACCAGTAAGTATGTCCAGCCAGTCAGGCATCATGGCATATGGCACGAGCAGGCATCCGTATGACCCCAAGAACCATATCCTGTCACTCTTGAACCACTCAACCATCAGCCTGAAAATTGGCACCAACAAGTGTGCCAGCCAGGTGGGCACAACTGCTCCATGAGCACCACAGGTCCGAGGACTCAGCAGCACACCTATGACACCAAGTTGGGGGCCAACAAGTGTGACAATTCCATCTCTCTACAGATGAGCTGCATGCAGGGCACCAACACAGATGGCCAGGTCTTTGGCCTGAACTGACACATACAGGACCCCAAGAACTGCCCACAAGTCCCAGTGGCCAACAGGGCTCTAGGGTCAGCCAATGACTACCCAAGCCCAGGGAGGGCCCTGAAGTACTCCCAGAATTACCAAGAGGAGACAAGGTACTGAGGCTCCCATTGTGGGGTGTTTCCCCACATCATCACTTCATCTGGGATTTTTTTTTCTGTGTTTTCATCTTGTTTTTCTACATGTTCATGTGCTTTCAAGTGAGGGTCTGTAAAAGTCAGATCCAGATGCGTGTAGGGTGGGGGTCCCTGCCAGGGCACAACCAAGTAACAAATTTCCCAACAGGCTTTGAGCCACACTGTAGGGGAAGAAGAGATCTGTACAGGGAGGAAAATTGGCTCAAATGGTTTCCAGTTGCTTCTGCCCCTCTTCCCTTTTCTCTGATGATAAGTTTGTGGTTTTTATACCCACACAAGTTTCAGGTAGTTTTATAAAAAACAAAAATAATTTTGGGGTGTGGGAATGGTGGAGGGTGATACTGGGAGAGGGCCAAGCCACGTTCCTCAGATATTTTAGGCATCATGAGGGACTGCATTTCTCTGTGAGCCTCCCAGGGGCTCAGGGACTGAGAGATAATGTAAAACACCAACTGTGGAGCAAAGGCAATGAAAACCTCTTTTTAGGAAAAAGACACAGAGAGAGAGAGAGAGATTGGGGAAACTAATTATTTTCAGTGCCATTAGCAAAGCCAAAGAATGAAAAGAAATAAAATTGCAAGAGGAATTATGTTTTCTAGCTGCTAAGTAGATAATATGAATAATGAGGTAAAATGATTACCATCCGCCATTTGAGCACCAATGGCCTAGCTGTTATGTGAGTCTAATTAATGGCCAATGCTCTTCAGAGAATAACATTAAAAACAAGCACACATAAAGATCTTCCCTCCACCCATTCCAGTACCACCCATGCCCTACTAGGACCAACACAAAGACTTGCTTTTCTGCATTGTAGTCATGTACTAGGAAAACCTTTGCTTTCACTATCCCTCCAAATAAGAACAGTTTCAAGAGCAAAGTTGGTTTTGCATTAGACCAACCAGGAGTAAACAATAAATTTAAAATGCCATTGTAGATAATTTGGCTTTAACTCTGCGACTCACTGTCAAACCACTGTGGACTTACCAGAGATATGAAATTTCTAGTTAGAGGATTTCTTTGTGAAGAAAGAAAGAAGTGTGTGTGTGTGCACACATGTGTGTTCATTGTAGATCCTTCTGCAGTGTGTCACTGTGAATCTCTGTCACTCCGAGACTAATGACATGTAGAGACACTTGGAATAAATGGTACAATACTTAGGCAGTTAGTCATTCTTCCTGGAATTAAAATTAACCAACTTTTGGAGGAATGTTCATTTTATTCCTACTCTTGATGCTGGATATTACCTATGTGTGCTATTTGAAGTTCAGACAATGCAACCAAACCCCCAAAAATGGACCTCTGATTGTTGATGTTTTCACTTCAATTGCAGAGTGTGCTTGAGAAGAATGGGATAAAACAGAATCAACAGAAAACTTAACGTATTCTCTGCAATGTGAAATAGTTGTTAGGAGTGAGGATTTTAGTGTTAGCTAGATGTTGGATCAAATCCTGGCTTAGTCATTGCAACAGTGTGACAATGTGCACAAACTTCTCAGTCTCTTGCAGTATGGATTCTCTAAACTGTGAATGGAAGGTACTTGTACCCATCTTACACTAAGGTTGTAAAGATGGAATAAATTAGACAATGTGTGCAAAATGCTAATGGGGTATTTGGCACATAGAACATGCTCAATAAATGAGTAGGTGTTGTTATTATGCAAAGCTCACTCTCCATGTCTCTGAAGACTTTCAGTCTGTAAGAATCTAAGAGAATGCTTAAATATCCCTTAAGAGAAGGCACAGAGTGAAAGGTGTGGAGAAGGCCCTGAAGTCACAGCTGGATGTCAAATTCACTGTTCAGAAAAAGAGTCAGAAATTACCTTGTTAAAATTTCCCGTAGGTTTTTCAATTTTAGATTATACTATGTCCATCTGTCTCTGGGACCAGACATGGTACTCTATGCACAGTCTGGGACTTTTCCCAAGAACTAGTCAATACTTGTGAATTTAGATGAAGATAGCTTCTTCTAAAATTAAAACTTAGAAGTGACACCTTAAATTCAAGACTTGTACTTCTTGGCATATGTAGATAACATTCTTTCTCTACTCAGAAGCAGGTAATAATGAACTACTGCATAAACAATATATGTTTAGTTTGCTTGATAATAAATGCTTAACCATTCCTGTCTCTGTATGCCCAGGTTGGCCTAATTTCCTTCCACTGTCTCTCCATTCAAGACAGGGAAGAGGGTTGTCAAAATGCCTGAGTTCAAACCTGGATCAGTTCATAGAGCAGCAGTGAGGTCTTGGGCAAGTTATTTAATCATTCTCATTTTCATGTACTCTAATGCTTTCTGTGAGGACTCAGAGAGAAATACATGTAAAGCAGCAACACTTTTATTGGTACTCAGTGAACACTCAAAGAATTCAACTGCTACTGATTGTAATTTTGTTATTCCTATTAACACCACAGCTGCTATTCCTTACTCAGTGTTGCCATATTAAATGGTACAAGGGCCCCACTCCATGCCTACTTCTTTAACTGTGAATACTACCCTCTCTTCTATGCTACAGGTTCTAAAGAAAAACCCTTCAAGGACCACACCATTGATGAAGCTGTTTCTCCCCAACACATTCATAGTGATTCTCTCAATCAGTCACCTGTTTAACAACATGACTTTATTTATTTATTTATTTATTCATTTATATTAATTTTTTAAGAGCGAGAAAGGAAGGGGGAGGGGTGAGACAGAGAGAGACACAGAGAGAGAGAGAGAGAGAGAGAGAGAGAGAGAGAGAGAGAGAGACTTGTTGTTCCACTTACTGATGCATTCATTGG
This sequence comes from Carollia perspicillata, assembly GCA_004027735.1. Taxonomy (NCBI): domain Eukaryota; kingdom Metazoa; phylum Chordata; class Mammalia; order Chiroptera; family Phyllostomidae; genus Carollia; species Carollia perspicillata. The sequence goes on from PVKM010016729.1 coordinate 16,457, forward strand.
TTGATTCTTGTATGTGCCCTGACCGGGGATCGAACATGTAATCTTGGTGTATCAGGATGACACTGTAACCAAATGAGGTACCTGACTAGAGCCAACATAACATATTAGTTAAAAGCATGGGCTCTGGAGTCATTTTACTATGTCCTAGCTCTACCACTCCCATGCTGAGTGACGCTGGCCATTATAATAACCTCTCTGAGATTTACTTTCCTCGTCTATAAAATGGGATCATAACAGTGCCCATTTCATAAAGTTATGGTAACAATTCAGTTGGATAATATGTGTAATATGCCTGCCCCAGCATCTGGCACAGAGTCAGCACCTCTGAAGGCTAGCTGCTCAATATGAATGCAATTTATATCTCATTGCATCTCCCTCCATATGCTCAATAAATGTTAGCCCAGTGCCTTCTTGTCTTATGGTATGTCAATGAGTTATCGATATGCAGATTTGCTTATAGATGTTAGGCTGAGGGCCCTCCTCGACAGTCACACTTGTCAAAAAAAAATCCAAGCCCAAAGAAATATCCACCTACCTTATACATAAAGGCTTAGGCATGTGGGCTTATTCCTAGGGTTCCCAGTTCAGGAGCCACTACAGGTTCACTGCAGTCAAAGCCCTTCAGTGTGCCTGGGTTGGCTGTTGACTGGGATGGAAACACAGACCACTGTGTTTCAACCTTCATTTTCTCCTGCCATGAATTTTGATTATATGATTTCCCTATCTTAATTGCTTCTACAGATACCCCTGCTCATGGGGCCAAATAATACCACGACCACCTTCCTGTTTACTTCACTTAAGAACCTGTGCATTTGTGTCCTCTTTTAGATGCTGCTGGGATGAGCTACACAACTATGCAAATTCAACGCTTTTAATCTCCCCTCGTAAATCAAACCTTCCCTTCCCTTAATCTGTTTCCCTCACCATTGCCAACCTTTCCCCAATCTGTCTCCATCTTTCTCCTACTGAAAGTACCAGAAATAAATACTACAGACTAGAGGTGGGTGAGCTGATGGATGCAAAAGAACAGAAAAAGAAGAGAGAGGAAGAAGAAGAGAGAGAGCTGAGAGGCAGCCCCAGGAGTTGTGAGAAAGGAGGCTGGAAGTAGGCTGCTGTCTCTGCAGTGGAGGGACTGTGGCTGGTCTCATTCAGGCCAGGGAACAGGGAGGTGTCTGCAACATCACCACACTGGAACCTTACCTCTCTGGTCAATGTATTTATTCTGAGTTTTCCCACCACCTCTATTTCAGGATTCATTTTATTCCCCTCTATCACTCCCCCAAAAGGAATTAGCCTGTCTTTTCTAAATTTAATCTCATTTTAATCTCCCCCCCATATTTCTAGCCTATTTAGGGTAGGTTTGTAGAACATCCTCAGTCCACACTCCTGTTTGCAACACCTTCCAATTTAATACTGTCTGCAAATTTCATTAGCATGCAATTTACTTTCTCTTCCAGATCATTAAAAAAATAGCCTCACCTAGACCAAGCTATTATGAATCTTGCTTCCACTCTCCCCAGATCCCAGCCAAGTGGGAACATTACCATTTATCATTATCTTTTGTTTATAATCTTTCAGCCAGGTTTCATCTAAGCCGGTTAGAACTAATCTTGGTGGGAAAAGAAAATGTAGATAAATAAAACTGAGCCCTGACATCCGGAGCCTCACTCAAGATAAAAAATATAGCCTGGTTAATGGTCAATATTTTGTTTATGTACTGCTTCTCTATGGTAATCTCCTATACAGCCACTCTCAGCATTCTTTCTCCAAGGCCAATATGGAGTCAGATTCATTATTTACTGAGAATTTCTCAAATGCATAAAAGGGATTGAATCTACTAGTCCCAGTTGTTTAAAACTTCCATGGAATCCTCATTTCCTACAGTATTTTCAAACTCCAATGGAGCAGGATCACTTTCCTATGGAGAAAGCTCTTTACAAAATGTCGAAGGCTTATTTATTTGACTTCTGATGCTCAGAAACTCATGGTCTTCAATAAAGTGGAGTGAATTTTTGCCACCAGCCTTGGCACTTGATGTGTGCTAGTTAATGAAGTTCTATTTATGGCTTTAATGAGGATAAAACAGCCATTTCTTAGTTAGGTGCCAGATACAGAGATTGATAACAAGACTAATCCTAATATAATTCCCTTAATAATGGCTAAAAACCACTCAAGTACCTCAATACATCAAGATGTAAATGTTTTATAATACCCATAAACATTCTCAGAATCTAATAGAGTTAATTCCACTAAGATTGAAACAAGTGAGAGGTGGTACAAAAATCAATTTGGCTTCACCTCCAATGATTTATCATCACCACTCCAGGATCAATTAATTTTTCACCAAGAAAATGTCTAATGAAATTTTAGACCTAAGAAATGGCAAAGAAAACACCAACTTTGATTCAGACTCAATAATGGACTAGACATATTTTAACCTTCACAATGATGAGACAAATCTAAATGAAAATGACCAATCATTTAAGATTTAATATCCAGAATAGTTTATTGAGCTTTGGATACAAACCAAAATAATGCCACCTGCTCTGTTCTAAGCTATTTGCAAGTTTCTACTAATTTTCAATATTTTTGATTACAGATAAAGGATTATGAGGAGAAAAAAGGAAACAGTGTGACTTCTTTACATTCTAAAAATAAATGTAAAAGAAATTGCAAAGACTCAAGACAGCAAGAGAAAGCACAAAAGAGAATTCATGGGTGATGATGAAATGTCACCCTTCCACTACTGGGCCTCATTTAGACTCACCAACCCTGAAACTGAAATGCAGTTTATTAAGGTATGAAGTGATGCATAGATTTATGCTTTACACAATCAAGTTAAACTCTGCTTGGGTTGTGCCTTCATTTTTTGCTGACCCTACAATTTTGCTTGTTTGGAAAAAAAAGAGATGGAGAAACTTGCAGGGCAAGGGATGATTCTTAAAGAAAAGGCTTTTAAGGTGAACAGTTACTGCCTGGCACTGGGGCAGGAAATTGGCTTCAATGACTCATCCCTGCAAAGAAAAGGGTGATGTGGTCACAAAATACGTGCTGACAAATTTACTGTCCCTCTTTATGGCTTTCCATAAAGTGCCTTCATGCAAAATGGCAAAAACGACATCCCATTTATACAGCATAAAAATTAAGTGACTAATGGGCTATGTCCAATGAACTCCTATCCACTTACAAAGTAAGAGAACTTCACATTTTAATTCGTTCAGCTCAAGAAGGCAATGGAACATCATCACCTATGCAATGATTACTTGAAATTAAATTTCTGGCCAAGTAAAAGTGACCACGAAAGACTCTGTCGTGAGGGTAACTATTTCTTCGAGGGCTTTACAACACCATGACTCAATCTGTGCAAATCAAAAGTTTCTAACATAACTTCAATCAGGGTTTTTCATGTGCCCATCACAGGTCTTGAATCACCACCCCTATTTCCTATACACTACAATGAAGGATATGAGACACAAGAAGTTATATGCAGCATTCAAGCATTTACACATGCAATAAAGTTCTGTTGAGATCATATTACTTTGGTTTTAAAAAGTGACAACCCTTGCTCTGGCTGGATTGCTCGGTTGGTTTGGAGCATCATCCTGTACACCAAAAGGTTTCAGGTTTGATTCCCAGTCAGGGCAAAAACCTAATAAGTGGGTTCAATCCCCAGTTAGGGCACATATAGGAGGCAACCAATTAATATTTCTCTCTAACATTGATGTTTCTCTCTCACACTCTCTCTCCCTAAAAATCAGTAAGCACATCCTTGGGTGAGAATTTTTCGAAAAACGACACTTGCCCAGATCTGTTTCCCAACCTGCTAGAAAAAATAAAATTCATTCAACAAAACTTTTAACAAATGGTTATTGAACACCTGTCATGTGTCAAACATTGTTCTAAAAACTAAAGATAAAGCATAAAATAAGATGCTTTATAAGCATAAAAAAACTCCTTATCTTTATGGAATCTCCATTCCAGTAAGGAACGGAGATAATAAGTAAATAAAGGAAATAATGATAGAATATATTAAGTGTTGGGAAAGGGATGAACAGGATGCTCTGATAAGCAATAACAAACAGAACAGTACTACTTGGAAACTTACTGTGACGTATCTAAATGACCAATTAATATATGAGTAAAGTTAAATCCAGCCTTATGAAAAGACAGCCAGTCATCCAACAGATAGTTATTGCCTCATTGGCACATACCCAAAACAGAGAGGATGTGGGAGAGCCTATTGTGTGGTATTCCACACATTTGACATATTTATCTAATGAGATTCTGACCATGGTCCTAAAGACTGCAATGTAATCACTCTTTTCTTTTTAATTTATCTCCGCTTACTTTTTCTTCAGTGCATGTGAAAAGGTATTCATTTAATGAGAGGTAAAGTTTTAAAGAAAAAATAGTTTTAAATTATTTTATATCCTCCACCAATGAGAAAAGATTAACTACATGTAAAATTAAAGTACACTATACAATTATAATAATCAAAAGTGTGTGGCACCAGCATCAATATATAAATAAAATAGAAGACATAGAAACGTGATAATTTAGGATATAATAAAGCTACCATCACAAACCAGTTGGGTGAATAAGGGAATAAAGTTATTTTTTTTAGTAAATGGGGCTCAGAAAATTGTTGAAATATTTCTTGGAAATTATTAAATTGCTCCTTCTATATTTCAGTGTCAATTACCTTACCATATTAATTTTCAGCAAAAAAAGTGTTTTTTATATTCCTTCCTAATATTTTCTATGCCAATTATGTTTCCTTAGTAAGTTGTTCTTTACACAAAAACAGGTTTTTATTTGAATTATTATTATAATAATACTATACTAATATAATAAATAATATAGAACCACCATGAGTGCACAATGGAAAAAAAGATGGACTTTAGAATCACATGTACCAGATCTGATTCCCAAGTCTGCTGTATAGAGCACGCTTGAACATATCACTTAACCTTTTTTCCATTTCAATGTCCTCATATGCAAAAGAAAATTAAAGGTGTTAATAATTCCTATCCCTCAGGGTAGTTTCGAGATTCAAATGAGATAAGATGCATGACAAAATTGGAAGAGAAGTAAAGCCCTGCATAAGTATCAGCAGTCATTAGCACTGTAAGTGTTCAATAAATGTGTTTTGGTTGAACAATGTTAACTTTGCAACCCTGAAGCTTGACCGAGATGATCTTATGGATGTCGGTACATGGACACACTTGGGTTGTGTTCCGACGGAATGAGTGTTCAGGTAGCACCACCCTCACCGCAGTGTGCCTGAGCAGGGTACTCTGGGGCAGCAAGGCTGGATATTTCCATTCCCCCTCTGCAAACCAGAGGGATATAACACCTCTAGTCTAAGAGCTTTCACAACACAGGGTCTCAAAACATTTTAATCTATCTGCCTGCTATGCTGTCCTGCCTATATGGCTGGCTCCTTCTCATTATTCATGGATTAATTTAAATGTCATCTCTTCAGAAAGGCTTTCTCTGAATATCCTATCTAGCTAATTCCAGTTGTCCTCCATCTGCTCATTCCCTTCACAGGACTCACCACTTTTTTTATTAACTTGATAAATGTTCTTTTTTAGTTAAGCATTTTATTTTGACATAACTGTAGATTCACCTGCAGTTGTAAAAAGTAATGCAGAGAGATGCTGTGTGCCCTTTATCTACTTTCCTCCCAATGGGGTGAGTTATGAAATCATAGTACAACGTCAGGATTTTGTAGTATGGTAATATTAGTGCAGTCAGGATAAAGAATATTTCCAGAGATACAAGGATTCCTCATGCCACCCTTTTTCCCTCCTTTTCATTGAATTTATTAGAATGACACTGGCTAACAAAATTATACAGGTTTCAGGGGCTCAACTCCACAACACATCACCTGTATACTGTATTGTATGTTCACCACCCCAAGTCAAGTCTGATCCCATCACCATTTATCCCCCTTTACCCTTCTCTACACCCCTGCGCCCCTTCCTCCCCACAGCAGTCATCACACATGCACATGGGTTTTTTTCTTTCTTTTTTTTTCTTTTTGCTCAATCCCTCCACACTCCCAACAGCTGTCAGCCTGTTCTCTATATCTATGCGTCTGTCTCTATTTTGCTTGTTAGTTCATTTTGTTCATTAGATTCTACACATGAGGGGAATCATGTGGTATTTGTTTTTCTCTGACTGGCTTATTTCACTTAGCCTAATGTTCTCCAGGTTCAGCCATGCCACTCTTTCATAATTACAACTACTTCCCTCCCTCTTCCACTTAATCCCTATCAATGAATAATCTGTTCTTCATTTCTGTAATTTTGAAATTCCAAGATTTTAATATAAATTGCATCACACATTACGTACATTTTGGGACTGGATTTTTTTTATTTAGCATAATTCTCTGGAGAAGCATCTAGGTTGCTGCATGTGTAAATAGTAATTACTTTTTATTGCTGAGTAGAATTTAATGGTATGGATGTATGGCTAGTGTGTAAACATTCACCCACTGAAACATATCTGGTTGTTTCAAGTTTCTGGCTATTAAGAAAATAGCTGCTGTAAACATTCATGTACAGGCTTTTGGTGAACATAAATTTTAATATATTTTAGATAAATACCTAGGAGGATCATCATTAGGTTATATGATAGTGGCATGTTTAGTTTTTAAAGAAACTAAAATGATTTTCTAAAGTGGGTATACCATTGTGCAATGTGTGAGTAAACCAAATTCTCCATGTTCTTGACAGTTTAAGTGTTCAGTAATTTTTTATTTCATCCATTCTGATAGGTGCATGCTGATATCATATTGCAGTTTTAATCCACATTTCCCTAATGGTTAATGATATTGAAAAATCTTTTAATGTGCTTACTTGACATCTATATCTTCTCTCCAGTAAAATGTCTCTTCATGTCTTGTTTCACTCTCCCATTGGACTGCTTAATGTTTTCTTGTTGAGTTGTGAGAGTTCTTTACATGTTCTAGAACTGGCCCTTTGCAAAAGTTTTCTCCAAGTGTGTAGTTTGTCTTTTCATCCTCTTAGAAGGGTGTTTTGCAGAGAAAAAAAGAGATTTTTTGTATTGAAATCTATTTTCTTTCTTTTATGGATTGTCTTTTGGTATCAATTCTAAGAACTCTTTGACTAGCTCAAAATATCAAAGATTTTATCCTCTTTTTTTCCCTTAAAAAGTATATAGTTTTATATTATGCATTGAAGTTCAGAATCCATTTTGAGTAAATTTCTGTATAAAATGTGAAATTTAGGTTAAGGATGTCCGATTGCATTCTGAATTGTTCCAAGAACATCATTACACTAAAAGAATATCATTCCTCAATTGAATTTTGCCTTTGTCAAAAATCAGTTGGGTGTATTTATGAAGACCTATTTCTGGGTCTTATATTTTGTTTTATTGACCTGTGTGTCTAAACTTCTGCCAATAACACATTCTTGATTGCTGTAGCTAAATAAATAAGTCTTGAAATCAGGTAGACTCATTTGTCCCACTTTATACTTGTTCAACTACTTCAATTTCATTGCTTTTCCAGAAATATTTGAAAATAACCTTACCTATCTCCATAGAAACTCTTACTGAGATTTGATAAGCATGGCATTAAACCTGTTTATCAACTTGGAAAAAATATCATCTTCACTATGTTGAGTCTTCCAATACATGAACACAGTAAGTCTCTCTTTGATTTAAAAAAAAATATTATTGTCAACATTTTGTAGCTTTGACCATTTAAGTTGTACGCATTTTGTAAATTTTTATTCACTACCTTTTGAATCATTTTTAATGGTATTGTATTTTTAATTTCCATGTCCACAGGATAACTGTAGGATTTTTTTGTAGATGCTCTTTATCGAATTGAGTAAGATTCCTTCTATGCCTATTTTTCAGATAGTTTTTTTTCCATGTCATGAATGGGTGTTGAACTTTATCAAATATATTTTTACACTGATTTATATGATCAAGTAATTTTCTTCTTCCGCCTGTTGATAAGATTGATTACATTGATTTAATTGTGAACATTGAATAAGTCTTGTATCCCTGGAATAAATACCACTTGGTCAAAGTATATAATTCTTTTTATATATTGCTGAATTCTACTTTCTAGTATTTTGATAGAGATAAAAAATACATTTTTACCTGTGGTCACAGGAATACCACTCTAGTTTCATTTTGTGTGTTCGTACTAGCTTTGCCTAGTTTTGGAAGCAGAATAATACTAGCTTCGTAAAATAAACTAGGAAATGTTCCCTTCTCTTCTGTTTTCTGGAAGAGATTACATATAATTATTATTAATTCTTCTTTAAATATTTGGTAGAATTCTCTGATGAAGACTTCTAGGTCTGGAAATTTCTTTGTGGGGGTTAAATTAGAAATTTGGTTTATTTAATAGTTGCAAGGCCATTCAAATGATCTATTTCATTTATGTAAGTTTAGGTTTTACAAGGAAGAGGTCATACAAGCAAGTTGTCAAATGTATGTGTGGAGAATTATTATTACCTTCCTGACATCTGCAAGGTCTGTAGTTACACTCTTTGTTCATTCTTAATATTGATGATTTGTGTCCTGTCTTTTTTTCTTGTCAGTTTTTCTAGAGGTTTGTCAATTTTATTGATCTTTTTCAGAGTCGGCTCTTCCTTTCATTGATTTTCTCTGTTGTTTTACTGGTTTCAATTTAATTGATTTTAGCTCTGATCTTTATTGCTTCCTCATTTGCTATGGGTTGATTTTGCCATTCTTTTCCTAGGTTTTTACGGCAGGAGCTTACATTGTTGATTTGAGGCTTATCCTCCCTTCTAATGTGTTCATTTATTGCTATGAATTTCACTCTCTGCACCACTTTAGCTCTGTCCCACAAGTTTTCATGTTATATTTTTTTATTTTCATTCATTTCAATGTAATTATTTCCCTTGAGAATTCTTTTTTAACCCATGGAATTTTTAGAAGAGTGTTGTTTAGTTTCCAAATATTTGGAGATTTCCCTGTTATCTTTCTGTTATTGATTCCTAGATTGATTCCTTTGTAGTCAAAGAACACACTCCATATGATTCTGATTATTTTTAATTTGTTGAAGTTTGTTTCATGATATGATCTGTCTTGTTATATGTTGATGGACACTTCAGCAGAATATAATCTGCTGGTGGTGGGTGGAATATTCTACAATACTGAGTAGATATTGTTCATTGATTGTGGCTGACTTCTTTTTTACCCTTTTTTTTCAGTCTAGTTTTCCAATTGCTAGAAGATTGGTATTTAAGCCCTCCATTTTTTTTTATAAATTACCTTATTGTTGTTCAATTACAGTTGTCTGCATTTTACCCCCCACTACTCCCTCTAACCCCAACCATCCCCACCTCCCTTCCCAGATTCCACACCTCCCCCTTGGTTTTGTCCATGTGTCCTTCATACTTGTTCCTGAAAATACTTCCTCCCTTCCCTCCATTACCCCCTCCCACCTCCCCTCTGGTTACTGTCAGATTTTTCTTAATTTCAATGTCTCTGGTTATATTTTGCTTACTTGCTGTTTTGTTGTTTAGGTTCCTGTTAAAGGTGAGATCATATGCTATTTGGTTTTCACTGCCTGGCTTATTTCACTTAGCATAATGCTCTCTAGTTCCATTCATGCTGTGGCAAAGGGTAGGAGCTCCTTCTTTCTTTC
>PVKM010016730.1:0-26541 GCA_004027735.1 Carollia perspicillata
CACCATGAGAACTGGCAAACTCTCTGGTTTCTCAGAGTCAGTTTTCCAGCACCCTATATTCTTGTCTCAGTTCAGGACTACTCTGAAGCTGCTAAAGGGCCACTTTGTCACTGAGGTCTTTGTGGGTATTAAAAACAGGACAAGCCCCAAGTGGCATCATTGATGCTAATCTCCACATCACCTAACCAACGCTTAGTGCTCAATTACAGTTTCAGCTCTCCCAGAAATGGAATCTTAGACCAGTCAATCAGGAGTTACCTAGTGAGCACTACTGACATATCGGCCTGATAGACCCCTGCCATCCCCTTAAGGGAAGTGACTTGCTATAGCCAATTTGCTTTTTGCTAGTGTAAATTCCTTCTTCCTGATCCCTTCTGCCTGTAAAAGACTTTCATACCGTACAGCTCCTCAGAGCTCCTTTCTATGTGCTAGATGGGATCCTGCCCAGTCCATGAATCCCTGACTACAGCCAATAAAATCTTTAAAATTTACTCAGTCGAACTTTGTTTCTTAACATAGTGTCCGTGGAGCCTCTCGTTGCTCCCTTTACCCACTCTCCCGTCTTCCCCCGCCCCGGCCACACACGCTGATCCCAAAGGCTCTCCCCACGTGCTGCAACAACTCTTAGTGCTGTTAAAGTTTATCTAAACTTTGCAGATTGCTGAGGAATTTTATCAGGAATGCTAGGATTTTTCCCAGAAAGAAGTTGCGAATGTAACACACAAAAATGTTCCCTCCCACATCAAGGCTGAGACACTTTTCCTTGTGTTAAGGTTTTAACTTTCTGGCCATTTTTTTCAATAGGTATGCTCTTAATGGAGGCCCCTGGTTAGGACTCACCAATATATAAGCCACAGAGGTTGTACCTCTATACAACCCCATTTCCTGCCTAGAGGACAGTGCATTCCTGTGGTGCCTGCTCTGTGGATGACTAAAATGTACCACAATCGGATTGCCCAATTGAATAAGTTTTTCTACAAGATTCGCTCACTTATTATTGATCTTTCTGGTTTAAAAAAAAGGCAGTATGTGGTGGTAGGATGGGAAATCATTAAATATTTGCTTTACTAAAGGCTTTTCACCTGGTGTAGGAGTGGTAGTCAAAAGACTTAAAAGCATGTATGACTTGACTATCAACTACTCATAAAGAATCCTGGTCCTAATGAAAGAGCAAAGTCCTGTAGGTACCCTCCCAGCAAAATAGGGTCAGGTGTTAGTCCTTGCAGTGCTGGATATTAGGATGTGTGGGGCGGGGATTCCTTTGGAAGACAACTAAGACACTTAGGAAGCTTAGGACGGAAGCTGGTTACCAAACTGTAGTGAAGTATTTTAACGATGGGTATGGTCTTGTGGGTGCCCACAAGCAGAATAGCAGGCTCATTTGTTATTTCAACAAGTGACTCCACTTATGACTTGAGCATTTTCCATCTCAAATGCTTTTAATTTACCCAAGGAGACAAACAAATTGCATTATATTGCTCTCAATGAATAGCTGAATCATATTTTCTTGGGCCTATTTGGGGAGATGAAGTAAGGCATACTTGGCTTGCAAATGTTAAACTTGAAATAGCACCAAAATTTTTCTGATTAAGTTTAAAACATTTTTTGATGAGATTTTTATTTCTTGGAAGACAGCATCACTTTATTGAATCCTGGCTTGACCGTTACTTTAGTAAATGAAGGCTAAGAAGAAAAAAATGTAATGAGATCTTCTCACATGGCATTTGGTGTTTCATTTTGTTGTGATGCACACTTACGGTGATCATTTACCCATGAGACGTGCTGTGGAAAATACAAAGATGAGTAGGATACAGGCCCTGCCCTTTGGGGGGTGCAGAAGGAGTTATAATGCGGGAGCCTAAAGCAGGATAATGAGAAAGGAAGGGTATCTAGGAGTGGTAAAAATCTGAGTCTGAACTATAGAGTGGGAGGAAGGGCGTATTTGGGATATAAGTCTGGAAAGATGGAATCTGTTAGTCAAGGTGTGTTCAGTGGTAAGGGACAGAAAACAACTCAAACTACCTTGAGCAAACGGATTTAATTGGTATTATCAACTGTGAGGTCGAAGACGTGTCAATAAACAGGTGGCCCTATGGATTTGGGGTGATAACGATGTGTCAGTGTAAGTTCCTCAACTGTAACAAACATACCACCCTGGTGGAGGATGCTGTGGGGAGGGGGGAGGTTGGGCATCTACGGGGCAGGGAGTAAATGGGAACTCTGTGCTTTCTGCTCAGTTCTGCTGTGAACCTAAAGCTGCTCTGCAAAATAAAGTGTATTCAAGAACAAATGGTAGAGCTGCCTTTTGAATGGAGACAGGAAATTAAATATTTTATTTTATTTTTTAAAATATTTTATTTACTTATTTTTTAGAGAGGGGGAAGGGAAGGAGAAAGAGTGGGAGAGAAACATCAATGTGTGGTTGCCTCTCATGTGGCATCCACTGGGGACCTGGCCCACAACTCAGGCATGTGCCCTGACTGGGAATCGAACTGGTGACCCTTGGGTTCGCAGCCCGTGCTCAATCCACTGAGCTACGCCAGCCAGGGTAGGAACTTAAATATTTTAAACTTAGAGGAGCAGAAGGTCTCCTTTTGACCTAATGGAGGCCGAGGAGCCCACCGCTGACCAGCTGAGGCTGCTCTCAGCCTTTACTTTTATCCCTTCTGTGGTACCACTCCCTTGGTTCTGTGCTGGGAATCTGTTAGTGACAGTGAGTAAATCCAGTCATTCTGCAAAGGTGGATTTTTAATGCATTTTATGCGCCTTATCCTGTGCTTAATACGTGGTGGGGGAAATGGCCAAGCATGAGCCCTGCCCTCAGACTTCATAGACTGGGATAGTTTTTCCAAAGAAAAAAATTCTGAGATGAGGTAGGAGGAAGAAACACAGAAAGTTAATCAGTTAGTAGCTTGGGGCTGACATTAAAACTCTACCTGTATTCCCCAAATTTTGAAATAACTTCCAGGCAGCTATTTTAGCAATCATTTAGAAAAAATAGCCCACCACCAGATGCCACTTTATCCTGTTTGCCCGTGAACTTCCCGGAGTGCGGCCCACCACCAATCCAGAAACAAGCACTGCTTCCTTGGGTACTATTCACCTATCCCAAATCTTTCCTGCTTCACTTTCTTCTGCTCTCCATATGTACAGTTGCTGTCAATTCTTTCAAAACAACTTACATCTTTCTTCCCCAAACTTGTTGTATAAAAGAGCCCTGGCAACCCCAGGATGGTGAACACGATTGTCTTGTCCATCCAGCCCTGCTGCTGATGGCTTGAACTGCGTGCCCCGGGACCTGGCTAGCAAATGGCTCAATAGACCTTTTTTTCTTTCAGTGCAACTTTTGGACTTACAGTTTTTGGTTGAATATCACCTATATTGGAAGCACTTTAAGGCACTTGTTAAAATCACAGAATTCAACACCCTATCCATCACAGACCTACGGAATAAAAATCTGTGTTGTGTAATGACCCAGAAATTTGCATTTTTAGTAAGCATCCAAGGGCCTTGGCACTCAAAATGTGGTATTGCCCATTAGTTCATTAGAGGTTCAGAGGCCCTGTCACAGACCTCCTGAATTATAATCTGTATTTTAACAGGATCCCTACACATTAAATTGGAGAAGCGCTGTTTTAGATTCTCTTACATACTGACATTTGAGAATCACTAGTCTAGGAAGACTGACAAGCATATAGATGAATTTGGTACAATGTGATGAGTGCATTTAAAGAGGTACATGTGTGTCCCTCTGGACGTGCATGAAAGGAACAGTTTCCTCTGTCACAGGTTCCCAGGACAGGTGTGATGTCACTTGTTTCTCAAAGAGCAAAGAAAAGTTGACCGGGCTAAAGGGGTGGAGAGGGGCTGGGAGCTCTCATCAGAGAAAGCCACAAAGAGGCCTGAGGCAAAAGAGGACATTCTGTTTAGGGAACAAGACATGCACCTGAAATTGCACTGTCAGTTTTTGTTTTAAACATATTTAAACTCTAAATATCAAACAAAGTTTTTTTTTTCAAAATATCAATGGTTAATGGTTTTCTTACTAATCTTTAAGGAAAAGAGGAAATCAGGTTTTTCCATTCCTATAACACTGCTTTCTCCAGTCTCCTTTGACAATTTTTTTCCATTCATTCATTCATTCATTCATTCAAACAAATGTAGACGGGGCTTTGTGCTTTGTGCTTATTATGTGGTGGTGAGTGAAGCGGACATAGTTCCTGCCCTCAAGGAGTTTATACAATAGGGAAGGCGGAGTGGAGGTGAAAAAGTCAAGAAAATAGATAAATAAATAAATGTGTAATTATAAATTGAGAAAATGGCTAGAAGTGTGTTATACTGTTGAAAACGGCAAGCGACTTCAAGTGAGATCTTCCAGAAAGATCACTATATCCTCTTATGAGCTGGCCAAACTCACTGTGGGTGGGGCACAGGTCGCCTACCAGTGTGTCTGGTTTGATGAGAATTGGAGTGGGGGTTGAAGACCTGCCCTCAAACCCATCCTGTCTCAACCTACTGGCTGCAACGTGAACTAGTAGTGAAAATTGATTTTCATTGCAACTTCTAAACCCGAAAGGAGAAGCAATCTCCAAGTTCTAACAGGCCTATTTTCAGAAAACTTACCTAATTCTCTTAGACAAGGGTGCTGCTAAAAACGGGTCCGGGCCCTGGTATGTTGGAAGTGAAATTTTCCAATTGCAAACATCATTTAGGTGTTGGGAGAATCAAAGAGGAGACTGCCCAGCACACGCCATTGTTTTCAAAATGTGTGTAGTGAGAACTGTGTAAGAAAACAAAGAGGTAAGAGGCCTGGTGGGTGCAGTTGGGAGGCCCTGCCTGGCCCTCGGGTAGGAAAGATGTGTCTTCAACGCCTGGAACCTTGTGTGTGCGGGTCTCGCTTCCCGGCCTGCTGCGGGGAAGCTTTTAAGAGTGGGACCGTGAGAGGCGCCCGTAAACAGGGAGCCGGGCGGGGATGGTCCGCTGCCAGACCGGCTGTCATCGTGAGTCGGGCGGGTTCTTGAAGCCCAGTCCCAGCCAGGAGTAGACTGCAGGCCCAGCAGGTGAAGGGAAAGGAGCAGCCAGGGGCCAGGTGAGCATCTGCCCGCTTCTGCGCTGCCTGGCTGAACATTGGGGGAAGGGCGTGGGGATGACAGGGTTGTAAATATCCGAGAGGCGCCCTGGGGTGGCGGTGATGTTGCTGTTTGTTCCTCGCTCTGTTTTTATTTCATTCTGGAGGCTGCACTTCAATGCCGTGGATAATGGGTGAGGGGAAATTGCACGATGCCTTGTCGGCCGATTTTTATGAATTAGGTATATAAGTAGAAAGCAGTGTTCTTTCTGTGCGTTGTTTTTAGTACCCCCAACCCCCTCCGCGCTTCCTCCCCCAGGTCCAAGAAGCCAAACCTCAGCAGGGCTTTGAGCTCACACCAATTGGGGCTCCCCGAGAAACAACTATTATTCCTTCTGTTGCCTCCGCTCATTTTTAATGTACAGTAAATGACACTATGTAACCGATGGCAAACATGATTTGGCCTTCTATCAGAGAACTACTAAGCCAAAAATTCAGGATAAGGAAATTTCAGACCCACTCCTCAGATGAAATAAGTCGCTACTGAGATATACAAATGAGTGACAAATTAAGACTGATCTAGATCTGTGCTTGTAAAGCAGGACATATTTGAATTTCCCAGATTAAACTGAGATTGAGCTATGTGCTGTTGGAAACTTATTTGGAAGTTTGTTTCTCTTCCTTTTCATTTTTGCCTCCTTGGAAAAGAGAAACACTTAGGACTTTTTCTTTAATTTCAGCAGTCACAGCGAATTGTGATTTGTATTCATTCATAAGGTATTTTATTATAAAATGCCACATGTAAGTTATAATGAGAGTACCTAAAAGAAATACAAGGCGGTTTTTGTTTCATTAACTTCAAATGCCTTAACCATAATTGGGCTAACAGGTCAATAGACATGTGGCACCTCTTAGTAGAAGAATATTGAATTAAATTGCATGAGTATTTTTAAATTGTGTACATTAGGAAATACTTTTAATGTCCAATGAGTTTGTCTTTACAATGAATATTTTCACAATGTAATGGTTAATAGCAAAAGCTCTAAAGCCAGCCTGGGCCTGAATTCCTTCTTGGCCACTTCCTATTTTGTAATGTTGGACAGTTTACTTACTATGTTTCTTAATCTGTAGAATGAGGATAACAACAGTACTGATCGCATGGGATTGTTATGAGGATTAAATGTGTTAATATTTTTAAAGTGCTTAGACAGTGCATATAGTAATTGCTGTATGCAGGATTGTTAATAAATACATAAGGTAAAAATATACCAGTGTTGAAAGTAAGATGGTGGTTGCCGGGAGCCGAGGGGCGGAGCAGAATGGAGAATTGTTCAATGAGTACAGAGTTTCAGTTTTGCAGGATGAAGAGTTCTAGAGATTGGTTGCAAAACAGTGTGAATACACTTAAAGGTACTGAACTATGCAAGCTAAAATGCTAGAATGGCAAATTTTATATAATGTGTATTATAAAATTTTCCCACAATTAAAAAATGTTAAAGAATGTTAAAAATGTATTAGGAAAGTTACACATTCAGAATCTTTATTAGCACACAACAGCCCCATCCACAGTTGCCTTTGCCATTGTGAAAAATGCGGCTCTGGCACTCATCAGTAAGATTCGTTTATTTGATAAATTCATGCAATTAAGATATCATAAATAACACAAACAAATTATTTTAAAAATTATACCAAAGAGTCTATAGCAGGCACAATTCTAAAAGTGCCCCTAAACTGAGGTAGCATGCCCTAACTCCTGGAACCTGTCGTATGATAAAATAATCTCTTGATCTATGTGTTGTAGAGCACAGTTAAACTTAGGATGGGGAAATTATCTGGGTTGGCCTAGTGTAATCACAGGAGCCCATAAGCCAGGAGAATTTTCTCTGCCTGGGCACTCAGAGAGATTTGAAGCCTGAGAAGGACTGAACGTGCCATCGCTGTTTCGAAGATGCAGAGGACACTTGGAAAGGAGCAAGGGCTACCTTGAGAAATGTGGGAGGCCTGCAGTTGCTGGGGGTGGCCCAGCACGGAAACTGGAGCCTCAGACCTCGGGCCACGGGTAACTGGAGTCTGCCAGCCCAGTGAATGAGCTTAGAACTGGATTCCGTCATGGAGCCTGTTGTTAAGAGCGCCTCTTGGCCAGCACCTCGGTTTCAGCCTTGTGAAAGAGACCCTGAGAAGAGAATGCAGCCAAGCCCACCTAGACTCGGACCTTCAGAATTATGAAACACAAAATGGGTGCTGTTGTAAGCTACTAAGTTTGTGGAAATGTGTTACATAGCAATAGAAAAATGGGCAAAAGACAGGGACAGACTATCCAGAGAAGAGAAAATAAAAGGATGAATAGACATGAAAATGCATTTTCTCACCATTAGTCAAAGAACTGGAATTGAAGCAATAGCAAGGTACATTTTTCCAGCTTTCAAACTTACATAGATTTTTAAAAATTATAACTCCACATTAGTAAGTGTGCAGACACTCTCAAATGCTGTGAGGGGTGTGCAAATGTTATAACCTTTCTGAAAAGCCTCACTGATGCTCCTATCAATTGATCCAGTAATTTGACGTCTAGCGATCTATTCAAAGGAACTTATGAGAAATATTAAAAAAATAATGTTTGTAGATGTTTTAAGTGGTTTTGGTTAGAAAAAGTCAGATATGGGCAATAGTCTGAGTGCCCAACAACAGGGGAACAGTTTAAAATAAATTATGGTATCATCAAAAGATACGGAGTTAGAGAAACATGTAAAAGCATATTTATGAAGAATTTTAACCATGGAACGGTGTTTATCAATTATTGTTAAATGGTGGACAAATAGAGTAGGGAACTGTATTTACAGTATGTGCTTCACTGTGTTCAAAAATCACAGATCTGCCTACATAGGAAGAGGCCAAAAGGGCCGAAGTGTGGAGTGCTTTTTCCCATTGAAGGGTGAATAGGCATTGTTTATTTTATCTTGTATACTTTTCTATATTTTCAAAGTGTTGAACAATGAACCTGTAGTAGTTGTTTATCATCACAATAGTCCATTACCATTATTTTGAAAGCTGTTAAGTCTCTGTGCTTGGGCAATAGGGTGAATCTAAAACACTGTCCAGTCAAATAATGGAGAAAATAAAAATTCATTGAGTAACTTAAATATGTGGCAGACAGTGATTTTTTTAGGAAAACTATGAGATAGGAAATGATATGAGGTCTGTGCAGAAGGTATCCAGCCAATTAATATGAAAAATAGATACATTTATTAAAGAAAATACAAGAAACATTGTACATAGGACAATGGCCCCTCAGTTTCCTTCAAAGTAGGAATCTTAATACCTCACACAGTTCTCCCGATCTCCCAATCAGCTGCCCCATCATATTTTCCTGAATCTCATCGATGGTCTGAAATGTCTTCCCTTTCAAAGGTGATTTTAGTTTTGGGAAAGGCTAGAAGTCACAGGATACCAAATCTGGGCTGTAGCGGGGCTGAGTCACCTGGGTGATTTGATGTTTTGACAAAATACTCTGCATGAGACATGATGCATGAGAGGGCACATTGTGATGAAGCTGCCAATCACCAGTTGCCCATGGCTATGGCCTTCTGAATCATCTGAATAATTTCCATGGAGGAATCTTCAAGCTTAATGCAAAATTTGATGCAGAGTTGTTGCTCTACTCCCTCAGTCATTTTGAGTGCAATGACCACACGGTACACATGCTCACCCAATGGCGTCTACCACCCCCACTGAGGAGTACAGTGAAGTCATCATCATTCATGAATGCACATTCCAGTCCACTCTCCTTGGCTGCCAGATTGCATCGATGTCACACAAACCACTCCCGTTATATTAACAATGGCTGGACTTTTTCTGGACAGACCTCATCAATATTATTGGAAATGTTGAAAATAAAGTCAGATAACTTATCTCTCAACAGGATGATCAGTGAAAGCTTTGTGGTAGAAAAAAATCACTGAATATTACACTGAAATAATAGGAAAAGAAGGTGCATGGTTGAATTTTTATTAAAAGACTTTGTTTTTTCATAGATTGATGGGTTATAGGCTTTGCACTATTGACCTTAGTTACCTATACAAGTGGAAAATAAAGAACTATGATGGATATGTAACCATTTGCAAAAAACAAACAAAGCAAAAATCCTGCATGTTATGACCATGAAAACCAAGCTGGACCTAGGCCAGTAACATGTGCATTAAAAAACATCCAAAGGTAATATTTTATCAGATACTTGATGTACTCTATTCCTGTTTAATTATATGTATAGTCTAGTACTTGAAGCCAAGTCATTTATACATTGAAGAGCAGGTAGGTAGATGGATGCTACTTTTTAAAAAAATAAAAATAAATAAATAAAATTTATTTATATTTATTTTTAGAGAGAGGGGAAGGGAGGGAGAAAGAGAGGAAGAGAAACATCAGTGTGTGATTGCCTCTCACATGGCTCCACTGGGGACCTGGCCCACAACCCAGGCATGTGCCCTGACTGGGAATCCAACTGGTGACCCTTTGGTTCATAGCTGGCATTCAGTCCACTGAGCTACACCAGCCAGGGTGATGGGTACTACTTTAATTACTAGCTTTAGAAGACCTGATTTTAACAGAAACCTTGGGCAGATTTTTTTATTATACTCCGTCTCTAGACAGTTTCCAGGAGCACCAGGCCCCAGCTACTCCTTCTTCATTCTTCCCATTGGCTCCCTTACCTACTTTCACTTTACCCTAACCTCTCACATCCCTAGAAAGTGCACAAAGTGTGTTGCCCTACTGGCTGCTAGGCCAAATGCCGATTTTCTGCATGGTGAATGTTAACCCCTTAAAAGAAACCATTTTAGGAATATCTAGGATGTAGTTTCTTTTTTCTTTTAGAGTGGATCTTGTATTTGGTTGTAGTGGATCTTGTAGTGGTTCATAAGCTTGGAGCTAAATAATTCAGAGGACTGAGTGCTGAGTGAGAATGTGATAAAAATGGCCACTGGCAGTAAATTCCATGCATCATGTTTGTTCTATTTCCTTGGCTACTGTAGATATTCCAGACAGGCAATAAAAAGTCCACGTGACTTACCTTCATTCTGACAACAAGGTAAGAACTTTATTTGGTTCACGAGTATAATTAATCTTGATGGCAACATGAGTTATGAGCAGAAACCATAGTCAAAATATAGAGGCTCTTGCACTGAGATGGCAGGTTTGCTATTTTCATTAACATTTTGTTTGTTTTTCAAATACTCATTAACTGTTGATTTGAGTTATGCGTTTCAAACTGGATTCCCTGGTTATATGCCACATTTATGAGTGTGGTAGAGATTTATTTGTTCAGTTATCTTGATTAGTGTGACCAATTTATAATTCAGTACAAACTAAAGCTGCCCTGTTCTGCCTTATCTAGTTTACTTTTGGACATTTATCTAACTTGGAATTCGCTAAATATCCACTTCACCTTGTGGTCTGTAGATGTGATTATAAATATAGATTTTCAGTCACAGAACAGGGAACATGTACTATAGGTTAGAAAACATCAGAAATGTAACCAGCAGTTTTTATGCTCGAGGGAATTAGCTAAATGACCTCCTCCCATGTGTCCTTGATCCATTTTTATCAGCACTTTAACTTTTCCAGAACAATTTCTCTTCCACCCTGAAGGGTGCATTGACTCGTTGATTGAACAAGTAGGAATTGAGTACTTGTTCTGGGCCATGGCGCAGAGCTCTTGTACTTGGAGCCAGGAGTACAATCGAACAAAATAGGCACACTCTTGCCTTCATGAGGCATATCGTTAGTGGGGGAGACAGACAAGTGACCAGGCCATTTTACACAGAGTGAGGTGTATTATAATTGAGGAAATCAGGGTGCTACAGGAACACGTAAGGGGGATGCCCAAAATGGCCGTGGGAGGTCAGGGAAGAAGTGATACCTCAGCAAAGACCTGAAGGCTAAATTAAAATTAGCCAAGCTGTGTGCCTGTGTGTTGCAGGGTGGGATGTGGGGAGGGAGATTAAAGAGATAAGCCCAGGGAAGTAAGTGGCCGCGAGCTCTTACACGCAATGTGAAGGAGTGCATGGTTTATCCACAAGATAGCAGGGTTTTAATTTTAGATGGGGGTGGGTGAGTTCAGGGCGGTAGGGCTGTAGACCAGGGCTTTAATTTTAGAAAGCCCACTCTGGCTGCAGCGTGGCCAGTGGATTAGTGGAGGGCAAAACCGATGGGCAGAAGACGGGGTGGTGGTGTCTGAGTAGTAACAAAAGCAGGAATGAAGGAGAGAAATGGATAGATTTGGCACATCTTGTGGAAGTAGAATCAGTGTGACTTTCGGATTTGGAGTGATCGTGGGTGAGGGAGCCAGAAGGGTCAAGGGTGATGTTCATCTTTCTGGAGGGGAGGATGACGTCCTTCATTACATGGAGAATGCCAGGGGGAGGGGCAGGTTGAGGGTAAGATGAGGAGTTTGGTTTTGCGCATATTAGGAGTTAGGAGAAAACCAAAGGCAGTTGCGTAAGTGAGCCTAGAGCCCAGGAGGACAGTCTGTTCCTCATCCACCACGTGGATTGTAGCTGAAGCCACAGGAATAGAGAAGACCACAGGCAGAAGAGGAACTTCTTAAAAGGGTTATGGGTGAAATGGAGCAATACCTTCATTTATGGTGTGGGGGGAGGCAGGGGAGCACGTAGAGGGGACTGAAAGGAGCCCCCAGAGATAAAGGAGAAGTACCAAAGAGACTGCGCCAGTGAGTTCATGAGGTCGGCAGGAAGAGTGGCTGTGGAGTAGGTGAGACGCTGCTGAGCGGTCAGTCAGGTGGGGAGTGGAAAGTCTCTGGTTTAGCGACAAGGAAATTGGCCTCTGCCTGTGCAGTTGCAGCCCGGGCAGCACCACGTTGCTTCTGGGGAAGATGGATGAGTGGTGAGAGATGGAGTCAGAAAGTACACAACTTTCAAGAAACTGCAAGGAAAAAGAGAGGAGGGAGAAGTCTCCTGGCTGTAGAAGAACTTGGGGACAAGGGCGGGTTTTACGTACTTATCTTTTCTTCGTTGAGAAGAAATGCTCCTTCGAGTCATCCTGCATCTTGCACTATGGAATCCCTTCGCTTCAGGACCACGAGAAAAGTGGTGCGTGGCAACTCACGCTGCCTTGAAGAGCGCGGGAGGAGGCTTTGAGTGAATTACAGCCCTATCTCAGAGCTTCCTAAACTAATTGCGGCCACCAGTCCCTTCACCAGTTTGTTGCTCTACAGTGGGGGAGATGCAGAGAACGCGGTGCGCCCTTCCCTGGGGCCGCCCAGACACCCCTACTCCTTCCTGTGTCCTGCCGTGGGGCTCACAGAGCACTGCGGCCTGTCATTTGATTTGCGCTCCCAGCACCCTTTGGGGAAGGTAGGGCAGGAATCCTTTTGTGACCTACATCTGAAATTCAGGTTCAACTGACTTGCCCAGAATTCTGCATCCGGTGGTAGTGCATGGAAGTCTCAAACTCAGGTGTTCTGATGCCAGACCTTCCGATCCAAAAGTCGTTGCCCTTCACTGAAAGGATAGATACAGTGTCTGTACTTTCACTGTGATGCAGTCATATGAAGCCTTGGGCGTGTTGTCTTTTGGTACACTTAAAGAAATGAGACTGAGAGTTGTGGACCAACTTTTTTTTTTTTTTTTCTGGTATTTGTCCCCCGCAGCACTCCCCCCTAAAAAGTTAAATTGGTTTTAAAGGAGGCAATTTATTTGGACATGCCTTAATCGTTAAAATGTGTTTAAATTATCTATAGTCACATCTAATTTGAAACTATTTCTTTTAATTCTTTTGACACAAACACTTATTTGCAGGTTTTTTAAGAGCAAACATTTTTACAAGTGTTTCTATTTATTGGTTAAATGAAAAATGATGTCTCAGGGAAACATTAGTAAAAGGTTTGGGCAATTAGAACAATGTAAACATTTGCGAAAGCACTTGTTTGGCCTAAATGAAGTCACAGTTAGACACTTGTAGGCATTCCAAGTATTGTGTCCAAGGTCACTAAGAGAACTGAGCTTGGCTATCCAGTTCGAGAACAGCCTTTTATTCTGTTTGTTCAGGGACCTCTCATCCACCATGCCCTTAGAGAACTTACAATGACAAAGAGGTGTTTGGTTTTTTGTTTTTTTTTTTTTTGTAAATTATGTAAGTGTAAACTATTTCCCTGGGCACAAAGGTGATACTAAGCAATTAACTTTCTGCACTATGGGATTAACAAACAGAAAGATTTAAAAATAAATACTAAAGTTGCTGGTGTTTGACACTAAAATTCAAAGGATCATGTGTATAAAATTTTAGTTGTATTATCTGAATGCCATTAATTTACTATGAATTTTCACGTGCTGACTGTATATGCATTTTAGAGTCATTTCTACTTACTGGCCATATTACCTTAGACGAGGTACTTTACTCTTAAATCTCAATTTCCTTACTTAAATTGGTAATAATAATAGCAGCTCTCTGATAGGTTGCTGTAAGGATTTAACAATATAATGCAGCTAAAGGGCTTAACATAGTGAGTGCCCTTTAGTAAGTACTCAATAAAATATTAGCTATGACTCTTTACTCTTGGTCTTGGCTTAGGAATTATAAGAACTGTCTTTGTTGTTTAAAATATTTTATTAAATACACATTTAACGTGTGCCCGTCCACACTGGAGGAGTCCCTGGCAGGGCCTTTTTAGAGTTTAGTACCGTAGTAGTTAGTCTCTGATGTTGGGCAACAACTATTTGAGCCCAACTGTCATTCTAATGTCAAACCAAAACAAAGAACTGCGGGCCAATCAGACTTCCAGAATTCAACTCCAAAATGCTTACACGCTGCAGGATTCTTTCATAAAAATTCACTCCATGCTAATAATAGTCCGTAATAAAAGAAAGTTAGATTCAGATTTGGAGACAAAAATATAGTGTTCTTCTCCTTCATACTTTGTAAACTTTTCCTTTGTCCTGTATGATGGGCAGCGGTTTTCTAGCCTTCCTGTTGTACGTAGTAAAAGAGCAAAGACTCATCCTGCTCTTTTGCCTTACCTTGTCCTTATCTTTGAGGGTCAAAGACTGTGTTTTATCTGCCTTTGCCAGCCTTGCTTGTTTTCAGACAGAATTGTTAAAGGCTGCTTTATAGTGAACCTTATCACAGATTAAGTCCAAAAGGGAGGGAGGGGTCATGGATGCAGCCCATCACCACTCTGTAGGTCTGTCCTTTCAAGTAAGAAGCGAGTCACCTTTTGATCTTATCATGAGTTGTTTCTCTCCCAGTGCCATTTAACAAAAACCCAGGCTCACTTATTTATTTATTTTGCTAAATATTTTATTTATTTATTTTTAGAGAGAGGGGAAGGAAGGAGAGAGGGAGAGAGAAACATCAATGTGTGGTTGCCTCTCATGTGTCCCCTACTGGGGACCTGGCCTGCAACCCAGGCATGTGCCCTGACTGGGAATCGAACCGCAATCCTTTGGTTCACAGGCCCGTGCTCAATCCACTGAGCTACACCAGCCAGGGCTTTATTTATTTTTTAAAGCAGATTCAAGTGTAGCAGAGAAAGAAAAAAAAAATCAGCTCATTACCTCTCATGTACATTCACCCTAAATACCCATAGGAAGCAGTTTTGTAAATAGGTGTTAACATATAAGCTGGTTATTGTTTGGAAGGTTGAAGTTGTAAGTCGTCTCATCTCCCTTCTGTTAATCAGCAGCAATGACCTAGGGAATTAAAGTCAACAGGAAGTGAGGCAATTATTCATTTCCTGTGCCATCCCAGCTACCCAGCAAAGGCCTCCTGTGGACCAGTGTTTCTGTGGGTCAGAAAGGCCTGGACAGCTTGGGAAGAGGCCCCGGCATGCGGGCCTTCCACCTGTGCAGTTGTCAGTTCCCTTCGAGCTCACCCTTCGGCGGGACCTCAGCAGCTGTTACTGTACACTGACAGCTTCGTGAGAGGAGTGTCATTTCTGGGGCAGGTATGGTTGGTTTTGCTTGTATGTTTATTTCCTTTGTCTTTGGTTTCTTTCAACTGAAGTCATCTTTGTATGTAAACATATTATTGGGTCATTTAATTATGTTGTGTCACTTAAGACCCTTTATTGTCCCTTGATTAGTTATGATTCCTTATTTATGTTCCCATGACATCTTTTGTTTACTTCTGTTAAAGTACTTTTTACACTTGGTTTTGTGTTGTTTCCCCATTAGCTAACTAGCCCTTTGAGGATGGGAGCTGTGTTTTGTGTCCCTAGCATCTAACATAGCGTTTGGGTACTTGGTCCATCCTCTTGTAAGTGCTGGTTGAGTATAAATGGTTGTGTGGTTAGGAATCAGCTACCTTCTAATAGGACTAGTAATTGTTTTAGATTTTTTACAAGGAACTTTCACGTACATTATTCACATTCGTGCTTTACAAGTCTCTAAGGCAGAGGGGGCAGGGGTTAGCAAGGCTCTCATTTGGTGGACAAGGAGGGCCCAGAAGCCCCGAGTCAGCCTGACTTGCTGGAAGTCAGTCATTCAGCTTGGAAGGCTGTGCTGGGACAGGAACCCTTTTCTGGTGTCAGAAATTTGTGTTCTTCCCACTGCTACACCTCTCTCTCATTGAATGAACTCAAAACCCTGGGTAGCTTCTGGGTGGATTCAGCCTTACTCCTTGTTTATGGTCCTTCTAACACCAGGGCCTCTGAGCAATTTAAAGTGATTTAAAAGGTACTTGAACTTGGGTGGCTCACAGGACTCAGTAATTAGACAGGAGTTCCAGGAACGTTTTTCCTCTTTCCCATGGGAACTTAAGCTGACAACAGATGCGTCATCTTGGTCTCTCTTTCATCATCTTTAAAATAGTCCTGCTACTTTATTTACCTCTCTTTGTTGAGATTACTACATGTATATATCAAGAAGCGTATCAAGTACTTCATAAACTGTACTCTAGCCATGCATGTGAGGATGGTTATTCTCAGTAAAGCCAAGTGACTTTCGCTCGGGTTAGCTGAATTTGAGGAGTCGTGAGGAAATTGGATGACGTTCAGTCCTGTATTGGGTTTGGAAGCATAGCCGGCATTACTCAGGCTCAAGTGGAAGACTGTAAATAGTTACATCAGCCAACGGCACCTTTAAATTTAAAGCTACTTCCCTAGCTCTTCTTGAGTGTCTTGCATGTCTAGGTCACAGTGTACCTCCTCAGCGTGGCTGTTACCTTAGTTGCTGCGGTCTGTCACCCACTTAGCCCATGGCATCTGGCTGTGCTTGGGTGGCACCTGCATGGACACTGGTCAGTTACTCCCTGTTCCAATTGGAGGCTGACTGTAGCAACATTGGTTTTTATGACGGAAATTTCCACTTTCTTCATCCCAAGCCTAGGAAGAAGATGATTTGAATGGCTGTTAGGTTTATTTTTATATAACTCTCTCCTGCCATGGAGGTAAAAGGCAATGGAAAAGTTGGAGTCTGCATTTTTAGACACTTACACAAGTGAAGTCTGTGTCTGTCTTGTTGCTAAAAGCAGGACATACTGGAACTCGGGTGTTTTTATGAAACGGGCTTCCCAATCAGAACCCTTGACTCTTCAATCCCGTGGTTGACCTAGGGGCATAATAACATCGCTGCCTTCAATAACAAAGCAATCTGAGATTTGACGTGCCATGCTTATATTTAGTTTGGTTTCTGGGAAAACATCTCGGGGCATCAGATGTCTCGATGATTTTGCAAGTGGCAAACAATAAACAAACACGGAGATGTACTGAAAAATGCTTTAACTTGATTGCCAGTGGGTGTTTCAAAGGAACATCTCCTTGCTTGTATTAGAAAGAGCTTGAGCTCAAAGTCACTGGAAAACGAGGCCAGCTAAGCTACTGATTTGGTCGTTCACAAAGTAACCCCCAAGTGCTGCATAGGTGCTTTTGTTTCTACAGAAGGTCTGAGTGAGGTCTTTTCTACCTGACCTTGGCCGTGTTATTTTTAAACCTGGTTTCAATAGTTTCAAAGCTTTCTCTACCAAGAAAAAGTGTAAAAGCTCAAGTCAATATAATATTTTGGAAAGCATGGCAAATTTTACTTCGAGTTTATAATGAATTCACATACACTTTTGTCAGAAAACCAGAGTGGTGTTTATATTTATAGGTATCAGTGCTTCGCAAGCATACTGTCGTGCAACAGATATTTCCTGAGTACTCATGGTATGCTGGCTGGGTTTCTAGGCTCAGCGGGGTCATACAAATGAAATAGGCTAGAATTGCTGTTCTCAATTGGATGTAAGTCTAGTAGAGTGTATGTGTGACTTTAAGCAAGTTATATATCTTTGAGCCTCTGTTTCTTCATCTGTAAAATGGGGATAATGGTACCCACATGAGGGTACCTCAGAGATAACTGTAAATAATATCTTGGAGTTGGGAAAGCATGATATTTGAGCAGTAGCATTCCAATGTGAAGGAAAAGAGTGTGTTTTGTGGAAGAAAAGAAGGAAATTGTATGGGCAGGTGAGGCCAAGACTGTGAAAGGCCTAGGGCATCAGGTTAGAGTTGATGTTGTAGTCAGTGAAAGCGTCATTGATGGATTTTTTTTTTTTTGCTATGGTCTCCCCAGTGCCTACAACTGTGTCCAGCCCGAGGGAGCACTCAGCAGAAATTTAGTGAATGAATAACTGACTATGATTTTAGGCAAACTGAGCTTAGTTTTGTCACGAGGAGTGCCAATTGGAAATGCCCTACAAGCAATTGAAAATTGGGAACATAGGACCTGAGGTCAGGCCCGAGAGGGAGACTGGAGGTGGAACTTCGGGAGGCGCGAACATAGAAGTGTTATTGAAGTCACTAGTGTGGATCAACTGACCCAAGAAGCGCATGCAGCCGAGTCAGAGTGCAGGGCTCGGGCAGTGCCCCCATTTGATGAGGAACCTGTAAGGACAGGAGGGGGAAGGAGACTGGGAACAAGAGGAGACTAAGAGAGTGAGGTGCCTCTGGCGGAGGGAGGCCATGTTTGGAGAGGGGCCAGCTAGTAGCATAGGGAGGGTCAGTCCGGGCTGAGGAGCGCCCTGCGGGCGTGGCTGTGGAAGGGAGGTTCCGTTGATGGGGTCCTGTGCCAGGTGGTCAGGTGTATGTGGCACAGCACACGCTGGGACATTTATTTTTCTCAAGGTTAGTATTCACTGGTATTTCTTTTGGAGCATACATTTAAACGGTGTGCCCAAACTCTGTATATAATCTGATTCCAATTAAATATTGGACAAAGCACAACTATTGATTTATCTCTCTGAGTTATAAGATCTTGACTGATTTTGCCCCATGGTTGTCACTGTTTTCCGGAGTTTCTATGAGTATTTATTACTTTTAGAACTAGAAAAAACACTATACAAATTATTTTTTTAAATGTTACACTTCTTATGTATTCCATGGCAGTGAACTTCCCATTTCTTGAAATGAGAACTTGTGTACAATGCGGCCATTGAATGTTCCCTGCAGGCCTACGAAAACGGCTGGGACTCCACCCAGGTTCCTAGTTGACCTCCTCCAAAAGCCCCCCGAGCTCTGGGTGTGAGGTCTGCACTGGTGCCGTTTCTTTATCTGCTGCTTGTGGCTTATCTGTACGTCACCAACACGCTTACTTTGTCCTTGTGACAAAAAGCACCACGACAAATCAGAATCTCGGGTGGCCTCATGGTCCAGACATGTCATCTTACTAGGGTCAACCCTCTGGCGGTGGGCCTTCGCATTATGTAAGTGGCAGACAGGTCTCAGTGGGCCACAGCCTTAACCAAAGTGAGGAGCACATGAAAGCCACATGTGCTGACCATCCTTGAAATTGCCCTTGATTTCAAAAGGATTGGCAGACAGTTTATCCTAGGTGTCCTTGACCCTGCATTTTTCTCCATAGTCCAGCTGCTTCTAAAATTACATGGCCCCAGACACCCTCTCAGCACTCATTCGACTCTGATCACAAGCCATTTAGTCCAGTGGGAGGAAGTCGGCACTTTACCAAACAGCTCGGGAGAACATGGCATCTCTGGGGGGGTCGGCTGGTCTTACGGCTCATATCTGCTCCTGCCTCTGTGTGGGAGGACTGCCGAATTCACGCTGTCCGTTAGCCATGCCCAGTGAGCATGTAAACGGCAGACTTCCTCCTTAGCAAGCAGCCATGCCCGGATTCTCCATGCTGTTACCTTTGGATGCATTCATGGGATTCTTGGGGTTGAGCTTTGGTTACCATCCTAATGAACAGATCTCCAGGACTTTATCTTGCAAATAGGAAACTCTATACCCATTCAACAACTGCTCATTCCCCCTGCCCCCAGCAGCTGGTAGCTACCATTCTACTTTCTGTTTCTATGAACAGTCTTGTGTAGAAGACTGTTGAACAAGACTGTAGTCTTTAGATACCTTGTGTATGTTGAATCATGCAGCATTGGTCTGTAACTGGCTTATTTTACTTAGCACGATGTCCTCCGGGTTCATTCATATTATAGCATGTGATAGGATTTCCTTTCTTTTTAAGGCTGAATAATATTCCATTGAATGGATATACCATACTTTCCTTACCTGCCTCTTTTTTAAATGAAGTTCCATCAGAATACAGACGTGGCCATCGGTTTCCGTGTTGTCTGTCTGTGGCGGCTTTCCCACAACAGCCATAGAGTTGAATGTTGCAGAAGTGACTGTGTGGCCCACAAAGCCTAAAATATTTATTATATGGCTCTTACAGAACGTGTTTGCTGACTCCTGTTTCACTAGGGAGAGTCTGAAGGGTTCAGAGAAGTGATGTGGAGGCTGTATTAGAGGAGGACGACCATGCTGGCTTTGTGGGGGGACCAGACATGGATGTGGAACATGCCCTGGAGTCTAACCGAGATGGAAAAGACAGTCTACAAAGCTGACTTGTTTAGTGACGCTTTAGACATTCAGGGAAAGGAGGGACCCAAAGGGATTGATTCCTCAGGAAAGACTTCACAGAGGGCTGGAATTTGGGATGGGATGGATGGCATCCATGCAGGGCATGGAGGGCTGCTTCACTTTCTCACCGTACCTTAACAGGTGAGGCGGGACGGCGAAAGCATGTAGAGCTGTGTCTGGCAGATAGCAAGGGCTCCACTGGAATATAAATTCCACAAGGGTGGGTCTTTACTCTGTTCAGTGTGGTGTCACCAATGCCTAGAATGCAGCAGCTGCCTCAAAAAATGTTCATGGAATGAATAAATCACTGCTCCTCTCAGTGGCTCCTTTGAGCTATTTCATTTGTACTGTGCAAATACAGGCGAAGCCTGGATTTCTCACACTGGTCTACTCATTCATTTATTACATTAAGGAGTGATTTTGCTGGGAGGACAGCGGTTAAAGCAGCAGCTGTCTTTATTGTTTATTGCCAGAGATAATCATATGAAGAGAGGGCTCTAAGTCTGAAGTACTGACAACAAAAGAAAAAGGAGTAAAAGAAAACCATGTCAAGTGATTCTAAAGATAGCCACTCAAAAAAATTCACTCGTTTATGCAACACATATTTATTGAGCTGCAATTGTGTTCTGAGGTCCAAGGGTGAGCAAAAGAGGCAGTTGCTGCCTGAGGGGATATTGACATTGAAACTGGTAATTACAAATGTGATGTGTGTAACTCACAGAAGTTCAGGTGCCGTGGAAACCTTAACAAGGACTTTTAACCTAGAGAGTGCTTCCCTAAGGAAGTGATGAGTGCTGATTATTGGTTGCTGTGTGACAAACTACTGCCAAACTTTGTGTTTTCAAACAATTTATTCTCTCCCATGGTCCTGGGTTAACTGGGCTCAGCTGGAAAAGTCTCACTTGGGATCACGCATGAGTTGCAGTTAGATACTGGCTGGGGCTGAAATCCTTGGAAAACCTAACTGGGCTCTCATCCAAGATGGCTTCTTCAATCACATGCCTGGTGCCTCTGCTCTGCTCTGCGGGCTGCTTCTAGTATCTATTTCCATCCTCTATCAAGGTTGCTTTTGGACTTATTTTCTTAGGTGCATCATGTTAGACCATGAACCTCTTTAAGGTGAGAGCTGTGTCTTACTCGTCTTTCCAACTTTAGTGTCTTAATTATGATATGAACTTATTAGATGGTAATAGGTGAGTGATTTCCAGAATGTCTGGCTAAACAGCATTGAAATGTTGTATTAAAGTTGAATTTCACTACCCTTTTATGAGGCTTAAATGAGGCAATGCAGAGAAAGTGTACACAGGACCTCTTGCTCCCTCTGGGCCTCAGTGTCTCCTTCTATGAAAAGCTGGGGTTGAAAGGGTGATCTCAAAGGCCTGTGGTTTTAGAACACGTGCGATGGAAATGTTACACAGCCCGGGACTGCTGGCCTTCAGTGGTGCTTTGCTTCTCACCAGTCTGTGGAAACCCGAGCAGAGGGCATAAAGAGTGTACTCCTAGATATTTTGATTAAAAAAAAAAAGGAAGGGAGGGAGGAGGGAAAGAAGGAAAAGAAAGAACCACTTTGGAGGTGTTGACTCTCTATTATGATCAAAGAATTTGTACAGAATTTTAAGCACCAGGTAAGAAGAGAAATACCCATACTATAACCTGAGGTCAATAACTTAGTGCTGTGTACCTTGATGCCTCTTCTATAAAGTGGGAAACGTATTTGTTACTTACGTTTATTTGAAATTACAGTAAATAAGAACTAAAAGCTGTAAGATTTATTGTATATTTCTCTTTTTTTACCTCCCACATACAAGATACAACTTTTAAGAACCCTCCAAGTTTCAAAATTAGAGCAGCAGTGAAACCCCGTGGTAGAGCTCCAGCGGCTCCTGTCCTCATGGAGGCACAGAGTGCAAAAGCCCGTTTGTCTCTAGAAGAGCATTGTGACTGATTTATCTCCAAAAATCAACTGCGCCTTGTTTATGAGCACTTACATAGTAAATACCAAAGTATAACAGTAGACAGAGTCACAGTCATTATCACTTTCCAAGAGGTTAACCACAGAGTTCTGGTGCGCTGCAACCCCCTTGATACATGTGCAATAAAGGGCTGTATAGCCTAGTTTACTTACATACATTAAGCAATGCAGATTGGTGCTGTTGATCGAAATGTAATGATTTAATGACCTAAGTGCTAAAAATGATTTTAATGAACCATAAAAATTACGCACTTTTAAAAAAGAAAGCACACCCATGTTCTTAAGAGGCACTAGCTTGCAAAGGTGTTCCTAATTGCCTAGCTTTACCTATTGTAAGTAGTCCAGGGGGAATAAAGACTTTGCCTAGTTGCTATTTTTTGGCAAAAATACAAAGGTATACATGGCTGTTGAATACATGAAATGTAGTTAGTGTGCCTGAGGAACTTTATTTGATTTTAATAAATTTAACCAGCCAGTTATGGCTAGTGTCTACTGTATTGGACAGCCTCACTCACTGTCAAGGTCTGCCCTAGTTTGGTCTGGCCTTAGATCTACGGTTTCCCAGAGAGACTGGATTGGTGCGAGGATTCTCTCTGCTCAGCCTAGGGGCTGGACCTGTACTCCTTGGCCAGTCCTCAAAGCCTTTTTCCAGGACCACTGGAGGAATTCTGAAGTCCCGTCATCATTAGGCCTTATGTAACCTAAATCTGGTAAGCACAAGCGCAGCTACATTTGGGTGTAGTGAACGGACAGAATCTCCCTCTCTACAAATGATCAGTGCTTTCAAGGTTTGTGAAAGAACTCATGCATTTTTGACTTTCAGACTGATTACCATAGAGGCCCAGTTACAGAATTCCTGGTCTCTTTTGCTTACTATTTTAGGTCAACATATCACAGAGATTTGCCAGGGTAGTCTTTTCACAATTGCTCTCAAAGGCTTCTCTGTGTGAGTAAAAGCTATTGACCTTAATTCCCCTTATCAAGAGTTCCACTCTGCCCTGTGAGAGTTCTAATACAAAGCAGGTAGTGATGTGTACTCTTGACAGTGGCACTTCTGTGCATTTGTCGTCCGCCTGTGGGCGTGACTGCCGTAGAGAAAATGGAAAGATGGGGATGTAATTGGGCAGGTTCGTGTGCTACAGAATATAGTGAAGCATGTGTCGACGGTGTCCTTTTTGTTTTCTTCCAGGAAATTAAGGATTGCCACGGCATTGTTTTGACAGGCACTTCCTGCTGTCTTTAGAAAGATCTCTCTGAAGAATAATCTCAGAGGAACATTTCCCTTCTGGTACCTTTGTTAATGGCCATTGTCAGCAAGCAAATGCTTCTCCTGGCTGGGAAAACATCAGCCACCCTTGTGCGTGGCCTGCTCCAGGCAGCCGAATGAGGTTCCTTCCAGTTGTTCCCAGAACTCTATTGCCCCAAACATCTCCATTTGTTGGGTGACTGCTCATGAGGCCCTTTCCTGAACCAGCTTAGCAGGCTTAGGCCTCCAGAGCCCGCAGCATGGAAGCTTTGGAAGTGGATGATATCAGCCCAGCCTTGGAAGTTACTGAGGATTTCTTTACTACTTTTGACAGTAAGCTAGACAAGGCCGTGCAGCAGGCAGAGGTGTACGGGATTCAGGAAGTCCCTGAACTGGTGGGGCACGAGGTACTCAGCAACATAACAGACAATGGTGCTATCAGAAACGTTGCTTCCCTGGGCAAGGGCGGCATGATTTGGGACCACTGTAAGACCAGGCTCTTAGAAACCAAAGCTCAAAATGTCTTCCCTGCCAAAGAACCGTTCGTGGTCCAGAAAGGGACAACCCCCGATAATCTTTCCTGGATGGAACAAAAGGAAGCGTCGACCTTTAATTGGTTCGACATCTGTCAGCGTCGGAGGAACAGACCTCGTTCCGTGAATGACTTACTGGATGAGACCTCTACTTTTAAGCCAGGGCATGCACGATCCAGGTCAGACGTGACCCAAGTGGACTGGAGGGTCATCCTCAACACCGCACCTTTGCAGCAGCTGCCGCAACAACCGTCTCTTCAGGGCCCTCACTTCCCCAGGCCGTCTCTGCTGTTGCCCTCACCGAACAAGATAAAAGATGCTCAAGGAAATACTGGTATGTATTTTATATCCGATTGCCGTTGCCCAGTTGTTGATTTTCCTTTGTGTTTTTTACATTTGCCTCACGGGAATCTTATTCTCTGGTGTCCTTGTCTGTCTATGCTTACTTAAGCCTCCTCTTTTGTTTTCTTTCATACTTGACCTTATCTCATGGTCTTATTATCATCATAGGCGGTACTGAGTGAAAAGACAGCTCTGGCTAATTCTTTCTTTCTTGTCTTGTATGTTAGAATCAGAATACTCATCATTAATGTAGCATTTTTCCTTTGCACATTGTATGGTACCTCTTATTCCTGTCAGTAGGTGTTCATCGGGTCACACATTGGGCCTGGTGCCATGAAGGACTTAAAGGTGTGTGAAGACACAATCCCTGCCCTGTGACTTCGCATTTAGCTGAGGGGACTGACACTCACAGAGACCCCGGGAGGCACCCAGTAGTTAGAGAAAGTAGATGGTCACCTGAAATGTGTGCGAGGGAGGGAACCTACACATTTTATTCTGTCTTGTTGGACTCGTTTTGATGAGGGCGTGACCGTGACTATAAGAGCATAGAGGACAGAGAAGACGCCCTGGGCTGGCCTTGTCAGGCAGGGCTTGTGAGCGGTCATGGAACTTGAGCTGGACCTTGAGGGAGGCGAAGGTGCAGAAAGAGACTCAGTATAGGACACTGGGTCAGGAGCAGGGCCTGAGCAAAGGTGGAGACATGGGGGCTGCAGAGAAGAGCAGGTCACCCTGTGAGAGGAGCCAAGGATCCCATGGCGGGTAGTGGGAGGAAAAGCTTGGATGGGTTCGTAGGACCTCATGGTGTAGGACCTTGGACTTCCTTTCTCCTCGTAACTTGATACACATGCCTGCACTTATGTATTGTATACTATATAAATATGCTTCCACACTCACACACGGACTTTCTCTTCTGTGAGATTCACAGGCCATCTCTCTGTTTGCCTCAGCATTTTCCTTCAAGGGAACCTCTTTTATAGAGGCTATCATTTTTATTACTGACGATTCTTCAGTGACCCTGCTTAACCCTCCATATACATGGCTTCTGCTCAGTTAACTGGGGAGACTAATTTATGTACTTAGCTGCCGTTTTACAGTTACTCCAGTCTCTCCCGTTGTTTGGTATTCCATGGGTACATTTAACATTTGATTAATAAAACTTAGTTTATAAGTGTAACTTGAGGCAAGGTTGTAATTAAATATGCCTGTTCAGGAAAGGCACTGTTCCTTGTGAGGTGCTGCATTATTTTCAAATCCAGTTCAAATCCAGCCTTTTCAAATACTTTTTTTCCACTCAAATTTATGACTTGTGATTCCTTGTTGTTTTTCCCCCCTAGCGTTTCACGGGCCCTCTGTACCATGTGGCCAAGGGTGGTGACTGCCCGGTAAAAGGACAAGGCATTGTAGAGCGCAGAGGGCGGAGTGAGGGCTCCACCTGGAGCCCAAACAGGTGTACTCCTGTGATCAGCAAGGAACCTCCGCTGGTTTCGGTTTCTTGGAGTTCACATAGGTTTTCATCCCTGTACCTTCATAACCGTTCTAAACCCCTGGTGCAGCCGAAGTTAAGAGAGTGTCCTAGTCCCGACTTCAGTTTCCCTCGATTGTTTGTTTTGTAGATGCAAGAACCAGACCTACTTTAGGTCCTCTCTTTAGTATATTTGATTATGATGTTTAATTCTCCATTTTTAAAAAGTTGAATGTTAAATGATGTCGAAATATAAGTACTGAATGGTGTTTCGAAAAATGAACTTCAACAAATGGCCTTTGTAGATATTTCTATAATGTAACCTGGCCACTTTTGGTTTTCCTTGAGATACACATCTTAGCAGGAATTAGCAGAGTTGGACAAGCAGCATGTCAAGTTTCTGATGCTTTTTCTTTCTGGCGTGCTCTGGAGAGCAGGCAGGATACATCATGTTTTTGTTACTAACCAGGTGAAGGGGAAGGCCAGCAGTGAGTGCTGCTGGCCATACATTCTTGGGCTGAGGCTGGAGAGGAGTTCTGGATACATGGCTGGTCACCCACTCTGCGAACTGTGATTCTTACAGCCTTTGGGGTGGATGTGCCAACACTCAGGTTCATTTTAGTCTCAATCAGCCAAGATCTTTGAGCTAAGTTTACTTTAAAACCTTTGAAATTAGTGATCCAAACTGAAGAAAGGCTTACTGTTTCTCCTGAAGGAATATGCCAAAAGCAGAGGGAGGCGGTGTCGTATCCTGGCTGGAGCTGGAGAGTTGGGGTCCAGCCAGACCTCGTCCTTGAGCTCCAGACTTGCACATCCGGCTGCCTGGTGAACATGTCTGTTGGAATGTCTCACAGGCACTCTAAATTCAAAGTCACCAAAAGTGACCCATCATCCTCCCATCTCCCGCTCCTGCTGTTCTAAAAATTAGCAGGGGTTAGTCAGAGGCTGGGGGCTCCTCAGAAGAAATGAAATCTAGTCACGTTGGCTTCCTTTGACGAGGTCAGCTTGATGTCGTGTCTAGGTTTGTCACTCTCTTACCTATGGGCTTTATTACTGCAAAT
>PVKM010016731.1:0-26592 GCA_004027735.1 Carollia perspicillata
CCCGACTGGCACCTTGCGTAGTGATTGCAGCATTGAGTGTTGACTGTGGTATTGCACCCCCGTCTGTACTTCCCAGTCCCTTCACCTTTTCCACCTGTATCAGTTTTCTATTGCCGAGTAACAAATTACCACAAACTCCATGGCTTGAAACAACACAAATTCATCTGTTTTCATGGGTCAGAAGTCCAGGCATGACTTGCCTGGGTCCTCTCCTTAGGATCTCAAAGGGCTGAAATCAAGGTCCAGGCTGAGCTGCATTCCTTAGGGAGGCTTGACTAGGGAAGGATCCTCTTCCGAGCCCCCTCAGGATGTTGGCAGTGTTTATTTTCCTGCAGCTGACTGACTGAGAACCCCATTCTCCCACTCGCTGTCGTCTGGGGACTGCTTCCTCCTGCTGTAGAGCCACCCACGGTCCCTACCGTTCGGCCCCCTCCATACAAGCCCTCTCACCCTTGGAACCTCTTCACAAGGAAGAGCCCAAACTCTCCTAAAGGCCTGCCTCGTTAAGTCAGCTCACTAAGGATGATCTCCTCACCTTGACGTCAGCTGATGTAGGACTTGAACTACATCTGCAAAAAAAGCAAACTGATGGTCGCCAGATGGGAGGGGAGTTGGGGGAATAGACGAAAAAGATGAAGGGATTAGGAGGTACAAGTTGGTAGTTAGGAAATAGTCACAGGGATGCAAACTACAGCGGCATAGGAAATATAGTCAATAATGGAGTATCTATGTCTGGTGTCAGGTGGGTGCTAGACTTACCAGGGGGACCACTTCATGAATTATATAAATGTCTAGCCACTATGCTGTGCACCGAAAAAGAAAAAAAGAAACCTCTTTCAGTCACATCTAGATTAGCGTTTGACTAAATAACCGGGAGAAGATCATTGTATGCCAGGAGATGGAGATCTTGTGGGCTGTCTTACAGTTCTACCTACCATAAACCCTGTCAGCTGCTTCTCTTCTGGCAAGAGGACTGTGTGTTAATTGCTTCCTTAGTGTCCATCTTGGTTTTCTCCGTTTTGTAATCTATGCTTTTAGTAAGCACTACTGGGTCCATAATCACGTGTCACGTGGGGCATTTCAGCTTTGGGGAAAGTGATGGCAACAGGGGTCATTTTTATGAGGACTTAACTGTATGCCAGACGTTATTGCGAGTTTTACATGCCTTGCCTGATTCAGCCATCACCATAACTCTATGCAAAAGGCGCAGTCAGTGTCGAGAGCTGTAGAAGAGGAAACTGAGGCTGGGCATGGCCGTGTGACATGCCCCATGTTCGATAGCTAGAAAGTGGCAGATCTGGGGCTCCACCCCACACCTCTTTTCCTTCAGAGCCCTCCTTCCTAGCTGTTTCCCACCAGCCGTTGTCTCGCTGTACCATGGTTTTGAAAAGGCTACTGAGTGTCCTCCACAGCAATGACGATTATCGTTCACCCATTCCTTCTTTAGTCCAATGTGCCGCCTGATAACAGAAAATGTCACATAGACCAAAACCTGCCTAAAAACAAAGGACATCCCTAAAAGTCAAATACCAAAGCAACACAGGATGTCAGGGAGATTCAGAGCCTGACTTTCCTGATAATCCAGGACATTAGCAGCTGGCGTTTTAATGTGCCTTGTTCTTGGATTCTATGATGCACTTTGCTGCCTGGTTTTATGCCAAACAGTGATTAATAAACTTCCTCAAAAAGAAGACTCACCAATCCGGCCCCAGAGACCAACCTCAGGTCTTCGTCTGGGAGCAGCCAGTCTGCGTCAGCAGGAATCAGAACAGAAATGGTCTGTGCATCTTTCTGAAACGAGTGCCCCTTGGCTTGAAATAGCACTTACGCAGGTGACACCCTCTCCTCGGACCAGAGGAGCGACCTGTGCCCCTGTCTAGAGGAAGAAAATAAATAGGTAGAATGGGAAAGATGACATTGACAGTGCCCTCTTCTGAAAGGCATTTACCTTTTGATAAAAAGACAAAAATGGCATTGATTTATGTTTTAACTGTAAGCTGAATCTCATAAGGAGCAAAACTATGTAGAGTGCTCTAAGGCCACAAATCTCGGGAAAGGGCCAACAGTGTGAGATCATCTTGCCTAGAACATTCTTATTTTCTCTTCTAGCTGCGCCTTTATTTGTCCTAACAGCAGATGCATATGAACTTCAGCCCTAAAGTTCCCACAGGAGTTGAAATACCAAGTTACGCTCCCACTTCTACGTTCTGTTGGCCTAAGGATATGGCAGTAGAGGGAAGCACCAAAGGCGGCTTTGTGCAGAAGCTAGCAGCTCACCATGTCCATCTCCCTTTACTCTTGGACCCAGAGCAAGACATTTCCCAGATTCCTTTGCAGTTAGGGGTGTTTGCTTGCTGAACTCTGGACAGTGGAAGTGGGGAGAAGTGTTGCATAACACTTCCAGGTTTGGTGCATAAAACCTTAGCATGCAATCCCCCATTCTCTTCCTTTTCTTGATGGCCAACTGAATGTCAATGTCTAGAGCGGCTTAGAAACCATGAGTGGAACATGTCAGCATCTGTTTAGTCAGAGTCCTTGAATGAATGGAACTGAAACCCATTCTCATGCCTGCCAGCACTTGGAATTCATGTGAACCAGAAATAAGTTTTTGTTGTATTAAGCCATGAGTACCAGGTTTTTGTTATTCTTTTTTGTTGTTACAGCAGCTAGTATTACTTTATGTAAAATAGTAGCCTAGAATCTAAAAACTGAAAGTAAGAAACACAAGTAGTTCTAAGTAAGGAGGTAGGCAGGTTACTTAAGCCTGAGAAATCTATCTCCACGCACGGCTCTAATTGTGTAGGTCAGACTGAAAATAATGTAAGTCAAAAACTCCCATCTAACAAAAATGCTGATGAAATAAAGCTACATTGATTCATTTAAAAATATCTGCAGGAAATTTATAGCTATTTTAGGGCGCATTTTTGTGTGGTTTTCTATAATTAATATGTCAGAGGATTTTAAGGTTTTCCCTTCGGGATCCTGCCTCAGTGCGGGCGGCTCTAACAAAGCACCACAGACCGGGTGGCTCATAAACAACAAAAAGTTATTTCTCACAGTTCCCGAGGCTGGAAGCTGAGGTCAAGGTCCCCGTGTGGTTGAATGCTGGTTATAGTCCTCTTCTGAATTGAAGATTGTATTTTGCATGTGAGAAGAACATGAATTTAGGGGGCCGAATGCGAACGTGATAGATGAAATGATTGTGTTCCCCAAAATTCATGTTAACACTCTAACCCCACAATGGTAGGTACTAGGTGGTGGGGCCCTAGGGAGGTAATTAGGGTTAGATGAGGTCATGGCGGGGGCGGGGGCCCTTGTGAATGTGATTTTGAGAGCCTTTCTAAGAGAGCTTTCCTCCTCTGCTCTGCTCTTCCCCAAGTGAGGACGCAATGGAAGTTGGCCGTCCTCCACCCAGACAAGGGCTCTCACCACGACTCCGTGGTGCTGGCCCCCTGATCTTAGACTGCCAGCCTCAGGAACAGAAAGTGAGTGTCTGTTGTTTATAAGCCATCCAGTCCATGGCACTTTGTTTTCGCAGCCCAGACCAATACAGAAGTGGGTGCTGAGAGTGGGGTGCCGCAGTAACAAGCACCTAAAAATATAGAAGTGGCTTTGGACTCGGTCACGGGTAGAAGCTGTGGGGGTTGCGAAGTGCGTGCGTTGCTGTGAATGGACGGAGACAGACTGTTAAAAAAACCGTGAGGATGTGAGGATGAATACATCCTGATGAGGATGAATACATCAGGTGATGAATGTTGCCTGAATGTGAATTAAGAATACGCCTTAGAGATGATTTCTCAAACTTAAATGCGAGCAGAGTATAGTGACATGTAGTCCTTGTAGCTTCTCTTGCCAATACTAATCAATCTATAGTCCTGAAAATGAAATTTATGAGGATTGTTATCTGTCTTGTTAATAATATTTTAAGATAAAACTAAAATGCAGGATAACATTCTGGAAAGACAGACTTTGCTTACTGTTTTCTTAATATTTTAGTGCTTTACTAGGGCTCATTTGCTGTGAGTAGAAGGTTAGAGAGAAAATTTTAGAAAAGCAGCTCGAGTTGTGCAAAAATCAACATCTTTTCCACAAATATTTTTGAAATAGAGATAATGATTGTACGGATATCCCATCTCAGCCCTAGTTTATCTGGCATAGTAATTAGTGTTTGTTTTATATCTATGTCTCTAAAGATGTGCCATATTAAGAGATCAGGAGTAATAATAGGACTTTGACTTAGAATTAAATCTATCATTTCCACTAATACCAAAATTAAAATAAAATTTCATCTACATCCTTATTATAAGCAATTTATCATCTTGAGAACTGTTCTCCTTTGCTTCATTTAACTTATTTAAATTTTAAAATGCAATTTATTTATTTCCATATAGACTTTCAAACCAGGATGAAATGTAACCAGCATTCTGGTCTGTCCTCAGCTGTTAGTTGGGAAATTGGCATTTGGTTTTAAATTTTAGATTCTCTTTATTAAATAGCTGTGAACACATTCCTGAGAGAGTGACCATTCAGAAGCAAATCCAGTTTTTGAATCTGTAATGGGGCCAGACCTGGATTTTGGTGGCATTCCAAGGCACTGCCAGCCTAGAAGATTCTGCCTGGCTAAAATCTCTAACTCTTGCCTAAAAATTACAGTGTATATTCTTCCCACTTACAGTGATCATCAGTGCAGGGCTATTTCAAACCTACCCTCCGCTTGTCAAGGAGTTTTCGACTCGTAGCCTTGCATTGTACCTATGCACCCATAGAGCTATATGTATTTTACATTTCTTTCTTTTTCCTTTTGCTAGGAGAAGTACACCATAGAAATTAAAGAAAGAAAAGTTTTAGACTGGGATGTCCTCTTTTTTTTTTTTAAGATTTTATTCATTTATCTGTAGAGGGGAAGGGTTAGGGAGAGAAATATCAATGTGTGGTTGCCTCTTGTGTATCCCCTGCTGGGACCTGGCCTGCAACCCAGGCATGTGCCCTAACTGGGAATCGAACCTCGATCCTCTGGTTCACAGGCCCACGCTCGGTCCACTGAGCTACACCAGCCAGGGCCTGGGATATCCTCTTAAATCTAGCACACAAAGTATATTTTACATTTGTTTTTAAATACATTGTTTTCCTCTGTGTGCTTTTCTTTAGAGGGTTTCCTCTGAACTACCACACTCAGAACGAGTACGAGAAACCCAGAAAGATTCATGAGGGGATAATCGCACTCTGCCCCAGTGAACTGGAGAGTTTAGTTTTGTCTCTCAGTTATTATCCTGGGAGTTTCTAAATTACCACACATCTCTTCTTTTTTCAGCCTCTTCCCAATGCATTGTTGGCAATCACTAAATATTTTCTATAAATATTAATCCATATATGTAATTCTGAGTAATTTCTTCCTCCAAATAAAACAACACCATCAAAATTGATTGAGATGGTATAGTAATCAAAATAAGGATATACTTTTGTTAATTTTGAGATCACTGCTTATATTTGAAACTAAAATACAGTAAATTTGAATGTTTTAAAATCAATAGCATAATACAATTAAGAATCACCCTACCTGACAACTAAGCCCAGTTTCACAACTGGAAGGAAAATAAACTGTGCCTGGTACATTTGTCATATAATAAAGGGCTTCACCATTGTCTGTTCTGGAAAAGCATCCTGTTTTTCAGATTTCCCTGAAGCATGTTCACCCCTGTCTTGCGTTTCTGCCTTGCATTTCTGACTCGCGTTTTTGTTATTTACCTGTTGGAGTCCTGGATGTCATTACTGTCAGCTCCCTGAAATAGGCCAGGAATAGTCTTTGGGCATTTTTGTGTCTCCCACAACACCAGGCCATTGAATATTGTTATTTGTTATATTTAGTTGAAAAGTTTCAAAAACAATTTGCTTATCAAATTTTCACATGACTAGGAATAGCTAATAAACCAAATATCATCATCAGAGTTTTAAAAGATCTGAATAGCCTGAAAAATGTATAGAAAGAAAGATATATAATAAGACCTGCTTTCAAAAATAAATACAAAAAACAAAATTAGGAACTTGGTAAGTATATTTAACAGTGAATTACACCCAGCTGAAGAAAGAATTAGTGAACTGGAAGATAGCCGAGAAGAGGTCACCCAAAGTGAAGTACAGAGAGCAAAAGATTGGAAAATGCACACGAGAGGCTCAGACAGAGAGGGTGCATTAGGAGAGTCATACACGTGTGTAATTGGAGTAATATAAGGAAAGGAGAAGGAGAATGAGGCAGGAACAATGTTTATAATGGCTGAGAATTTTCCAGAAATAAAAGATATCAAACCACAGATTCTGGAAGGGTAGCAAATTCCAGGCAGAATGTGCAAATAAACCCATAACTAGGCATATTATGGTGAACCTGCACTATAATCAAAGATAAGGAGAAAATCATAAAAGCAGCCTGAGAAAAATAGATCACCAACAAAGAAGCAGAATTTATATTTTTAGATTAAATGAGATGCTTATAGCATGAGTCATTTTTATAGGCTGAGTCATTGTTTATGATTGAACACCTCAACCAAATTTTCAATTTACTTAGGAGCTTGATTGGGCCATATGAGGTTTCTTTTAAAGCTGGGATACACGATTTGAAGGACTATTAATCAAAAGAGGGAGAGATT
Organism: Carollia perspicillata; assembly: GCA_004027735.1. Lineage (NCBI taxonomy): Eukaryota > Metazoa > Chordata > Mammalia > Chiroptera > Phyllostomidae > Carollia > Carollia perspicillata. The sequence goes on from PVKM010016731.1 coordinate 6,642, forward strand.
CAATTTATTCTTTTTAGCTCCAAAGGAGTAGACCAAATACCAGCATATGGAAGGTCCAAAAAAAAACCAACCCAACAAAAAAACAAAAACAAAAACTCAGCATATCTCTACTTAATTTAAGGAGAGCTATATTGAAAGTTTGAGTTGCCCGGGATAAGTTACCTTACGTGAGAAATGAGTTCTCTAACATCAAAGGGTTTGATCAAAAAACAGATACATTCTCTCATGTGCCAAATGTTTATTAAGCACCTACTGGGTGCCAGGCATGGCTGCTGGGGCTATCTGTCAGTCAACGACACCAGCAAGAACAAAAATGGCAAAAGCCCCTTTTATGGAGAGTTTGTCTGTGCCAGGGCACAGACAAACATGATCATCAAGTCAACTGTGCATGTGTTAGAAGACGGTGAGTGCTGTGGGGGAAATAGAACTGGGTAAAGGGCATCAGGAGTCCAGGGGGAGGTTTTCCATTTAAAAAGTGACAATCACAGCAGGCTTCCCCGAGAGTTATTGTTTGGCGAAATTTCTTAAGGAGGAAAGGGAGTCAGCTGTGAGGATCTAATCAGTTAAAGGGAATGGATTCGTGGGAGTCAATTTCACCTCTATAATTTTCACCTCCTATCGTATATGTCAGAATAAGTTTGGAATTTTAGCAAATGAAATTCTCTTTATTATTATGGAATAATAGAATAAACACAATAATATGTTGTGTTTAGCAAAAACTGTTTATATTCACTAATAACATTGTAGAAACTTTGTACTTGAAAAACCTGTCTTTTGAAAAAATTCCGAATTCCAGAAAGGATGTTATACCTTCTGCTGGTATCTCAGAATTTGGTGATTAAAGCAGATAATTAGTAGCAGCTCGTTAGAGAACTGGACTGTCATCTAGAGAAAGAGATGTAAAGAATCTTCCCAGAGCGTTCAAAAGTCGAATTGTACTCTTCAGAATCAGACTGCTTTTTGAAAAAAGGAAGACAACAAACACCCCGCCGCTTTGGTCTGAAAAAAATAATGTTCGTCTCTGATATTGAGCTCCGCAGTGCCAGCCATTTGAAGTATAAAGGGCTTTGACATGTGCAGAAGAAAAAGCCAAGAATATCTTCACTGCTAACTTACAGTCTTGTGTTACAGGCACACAAAAATTCCCTTTGGACAGTCGAACCCAACGAAGGCATCGTTCCCCCGGAGAATGAGGTTCAGCTGACACTGACTGCCAACCTGAATGACATAGTGACATTCAAAGACATAGTCATTTTGGAAATTAAAAATAGCAACACCTATCGGATTCCGGTCCAGGCTTCAGGAATTGGTTCCACCATTGTTTCAGATAAGCCCTTTGCTCCAGAAATCAATTTGGGAGCATATTTTAGGTAGGGAAATATTATGGGTGAATTTTCATAGATATGTGTGTTATATAAGCTGAGCATCACTTCTACTTCAGAAAATTACCTTTAAGCAAATAGCACTAAACTCCTTCGTCCTTTCGCTGTCCTCTCCATTTCTGCCCTCCAGATGGATGCATCAGCCGTAAGAAGGTACATCCTAGTCACAGCTTGGTGACATTCTCCCAGCTGTGTCCCTCTATGCTAGAGAAGAGATGGTCCATAGGAAGTGCATTTTCTCTCAAACGTACAGTACCTTCCTGGTGACTAACTTAGAATCTCAACCATGATTCTCCGCTTTGATTCCAATACACTGTTAATCCCTTTCCATGTATGTAGAAAATACAGATGCATGTTAGTGGTAACCTGAGTATAACTAGGAAGGTAAACATTTATTGCAAATGTTTCTTATCAGGAGCTACAGAGCCAGTAACTTTTTTGGTATTATGTGCTCTGCTTGCCTCCTCCCTGTAGATAGCACTAACAGCCGAGAAGCCTGCCATTGGCTCTCCTTGATCACTCAGAAAAAACCAGAGCATCTAAATACTTAAATAAAAGGTGGCAGAGTTTAGACACCTCTAGGGCAGAATGATCTAAACGTGGCTTTAAAAATGTACAAGGTCTGAATGCTAACAGGCGAGGATGTGTGGGGAGATTTATTCATGCTTCCCCAGAGGGATCATGCAGCTGTAGGGGCCAGCTGAATGGACACCTGTGCGTCGCAGTTTGGTGACCATATCTCAAAGGGCCGCTCCTGCCTTCTGGTCCAGCAGGCCCTGAAAACAAGACGGACACACTGTGCTTAGAGAAGATGCTCCAAATCAAAGCCAGTCAGTGGCCCTCCCCACAAACCCATCCACACCTCCTTTCCTCTGTTCCATCCACAGACCATGACACTGGATTGCAGACACCCACAAATCACCATGAATTCTGTTTTCAGAGACACCTCCGTTACAGTTTCTGTGTCAACCACATAGAAAACGCTCCCCCTTGCCTGCCTGTTGGCCATGAGCTGGAGCATTTTGTCAATGCATCCCATGCTTCTGTTTCCAAATTTCTCTAAGTATACTCAAACGTAATTACAGAAACAATGTACTGTGAACCAGACTTCGTTACATGTCCTCTAGAATCTACAAACAGTGTCAAATAGCCCCAAAGGGTATTCTGTCACTTGCCTGGAGTTGGGAGGTTGAGCCTATAATTTTCTATGAATATGGAAGCAAATTGTGAATTTTTAGCTGCAATTTCCCCTCTGCCTAAACTTCACCATTCTTTTTGACATAAAATCATGATGCCAGCAATCTCCAGAAGAATCCTCAAAGGTAGAGATGGGCTAACCGCAGCCCACTGTTCCTGTGAGTAAGGTTTTGTTGAAATACAGCCATGCCTATTTGTATACATATATTTTCTATGGCTGTTTTCACACTATAGTGGGCAATTGAGTAGTTGTGACAGTGACCACGTGGCTCAAAAAGTCCAAAATATTTATTGTTCAGCCCGTTACAGAAAAGTTTGCCCACTGGGAGACATGCAGGTCTAAAAAAATATCCGTATGCCACCTCTTTTGATTGCATGTTTTTGGACGACTCCCTTAAATTTTCAGAACCTCTGTTTCTTCATCTATAAAATAAGAGGAAGTATGCTTATTATTACTGGGTCGCTGTGATGTCTGAAAGATACACTGTAAATAAGTTGCAGAGACCCTGCTTACCTTATAAACAGTGTGTGTTATGTATTGTTATCCCCGAAGCCTACTCTTAGCCATGAAGACAAACTACTGACTGAAGACTCCACTGAGCATGCCCTGTGGACACATTTCTAGAATGAAATTATTACACCTGACAACTGGCAAATGCTCATTTATCTGATGCTGCAAATTACTCATTAGATATGATATCATTTCCTAGGGAGGAACAGATGGTATAAACTTTCAAAGCCTAATAAAAAAATTTTAATTTAATTAAATCCTGAGCTGAGTTTTCTCCCTGGAAAAAAATATTTTGAAAGCTTATAAATTGGTAAAAGAAAATTTCAAACAAAAATATATTTGAACCACCTCCAAGGTCTCAGAAATCCCAGTGTTTAACAGAGAGCTAAACAATCATGCCATCTTTAATAACTACTTGGGGAATAGATGAATGAGGGAGTGAAATAGCAGCATCTTTAAAGCAAGCTAGTCTGAGGAAAACAGCCATTCCAGCAGGTGTTGTGGGCTGTCGCACCTCCCTTGAGCTTCGGTAAGGCTTAGAGGATATGTGCCGTTTCTCTCTGAAGTTCCCTTCAAATTGGGCCCATCACAAGACAGTTCACTCAGTCAGTAGAAATCTGCTCGACACAATTTGAAACATGCTTCTCCTCCAGTAGGTGTTTCGCTTTTCCGTCTACTCTTCAGAGCCATTTCCCGTGAATTAGAGTGGCTTTCACATGACCTGTGTCTGTCTGTGTTGTGGCTTGCTTGACCTGCTGGGAAAGACTGAGCCACAGTCTTTCTGTGGGATCAGTCTTTCCCATGGCCCCTTCCCTGGTGATGACCACTCAGGAGCCAAACCCCAGTGTCTGACTTTAGTTCGCGGACCCCATGACTAGAAGCTACTTTGTCCCATTGCTATGGTAGCTCCTAGTAGCACTATGGTGGAGCCTTCTTACATTAAAAATTGTGTCTATTTCCCTGTTCACTTTTAAATTACTTCTCGGGGGGTAAATCCCAAGGGTGTGGAGAAGAATGCAACATCCCAAAGTTGGGTTCTCTCAATACTTGCCTCCTCTTTTCCAGCCTGAACATGTGTTATTACAACTTCAAGTTGACCAACAAGGGACGTCGCGTCCAACAGTTGTACTGGATGAACGAAAATCTCTGTCTCCAGAACAAGCTGAGCAAGAAAGGACTCGCTAACAGCCACCCGCCGTGCCACAGCTCCCAGGCACCCAGGGACCCCCAGGGCCCCGTGTTTCAGCTTCATCCCGTCAGGATGGAGTTGTACCCGGAGCAGACGATCGATGTGATACTGGAAGGCTATTCTGCTACTCCCAGGGTAAGAGGACAGCATGCACAGAACCTGCTTTTCTCCCAAATAAATCTTTGCTGTATTTCTCGGGCGAGTTCCTTGACATTTATCTGAAGAAACGGTGTGGTTTCTGAAGGCCTGCGTGTAGCCCCGAGTTACCATGGCAGCACTCACTGCTTTCACAGTTCAGCTCTGCTCAGTTTTATGTTTGTTTCTACAGCTACCATGAACCCAACCTTCAAATGCTAATTAAAGCAGGTTCTGGTTCCCAGAGGCAGCAGTGCCCAGCCAGCGAGTCTCTGGGAGAAGGATATCCAGCCTTCAGTCGAAGCTAAGGCCCCAGTGAACACTTAGCAGTATTCACACTTATTCCAAAAGGATGTTTTTAGAGACACCCTGGGCTTTTTGGTCCCGGTATCGGGACATCCCCAGCTCCTTTCCTCTCGGTATGACATTAACAGCATCACATTTATAACCATCGTCTTTTTATGTATTAATAAAAGAGTTGCATTTATCTTCAGCAGCTGTGACGATCTGCTCTTTTTTACATCATCACCATTCTGCTGAAACATGCCTGAAGATCCCAAACATGCCTGTTTACTCCTGTTCCCTCATGGAAACTGGAAACCATCAGAAACCTAAAAGCAGTGTTTGCGATCACTCGTGAGCCTCTTCTCCCTCACAAGTGCAGACTTTGTGAGTGAGAACTGGCGCTTGCTTCTGCTCCTCCTGGTGTCCCCGAGTTAGGAGGTGCTGCTGAACTTCCTCCTCGGGAAACAGGAAACAATGAGAAATGTACCTTCCAGCGGACAAGACAGCAGAGCTAGTTCATTGCTTCACTGTGGAGGGAGTATACCAGGTGGTTCTTCTCTCTGTCACTCGGGAGTTCGGCCGGCTTCTACAGAGTATGCACCGTATGATAAACAGTATGCGAGGCACTGAGGATGCAAAGATGAATGCAGCCCTCATTTCCAGATGCCGACAGCCTGTTGCAGGAGCATACTTACAATGGCACGACTGGGAGCCGGCCATATTTCTAAAGGCATTTTATCTCAGCTGCTAGGGTTCTAAATGCAGTTTCAGCTTTACTAAAGGCTTCCCTGCACGTTCTTCCAAATTATGCTACATAATTGACGAGAGATTTGAATTCATTAACATCTGATCTCTGAGCACTCTTCAATACAAGCTAATCATAATATAAATTCACCTCGAGTCCTTTCTACTTTATGTAAATCAGGACCTCAGGGTGGGGTTGGGGAAAGGAAGGCAAAGAAATACTCATTTCTACAGCACGATTTTTAAATATTCAAATATGAAAGACAAAAATTTTTCCCAGACAGTTTCTGACTAGCTTGATAAATAGAACTACCATTGAATGATAAGCCCACAAGGATTTCATCTGCCTTGTCCATCACTGTTTGGTATGTCCAGTGCCTAATAGTCCTGACAACTGCTACACCTGTAGTCCTAATACACCTCTATATGTATTTGTTGAACTGAATGTCAGTTGATTGTGTCCTCAAAGGCAGTCAGAAATGGATGCAGGTTCCATCCATGTATTTAATGTATTTAATGGATACTAATTTAATGGATGTATTTAATGGATACTAATTGTGTGACAGAGAGTGATACCTGAAATGCACTGTTCAGAAAAATGTGCCCTTCCCCGGTGTCCCAGGCAGGTAGTTGAGAATCACTTTGCCGATTGTGGAGAATTAAGTTTTCTGAGCTATGGATGTTCTCAGAATGCTGGTGTATCTCATCCGCAGATCGTCAAAGAAAAGCTCGTATGCCACGCGGTTATTGGGAGACAAAAGAGGAAGAGCATGGTGATAACCGTGAACATCATCTGTGAGTTTATAGAGCCGCTTACCCAGCTCTCCACCAAGCAGCTCTTGTACCGACTGGAGAAGGTCAGTGGGCGCGGGTGCTCTGTCTGGGGGCCAGTGTGTCCACAGCTTCCTTTGAGAAGCTAAATAATGGGAAGCCTGATGTACCCACACCCAGCCTATGCTTTTTTAAGCTTCAGTGGCCTGTACACCTCCAACTAAAAATTCTGAATCTAAACCTACATTGCTTTGAAATATAAACTGTCACCGAAGTTCTACACCCATCATTCCTGATGTTAGTGCACTGAAAATGTACTGCAGTCAATCATTTTACTCTAACTAGAAAAAATAAACATCACAGTTATGGAAAGGGTTGGACGATTATTGATAATCATGATAACCAGGAAGAATTGCGGCAACATGTTGATTGTTTGTGCTGGGCACTGAGCCATACGCATTACACGCATCTGCCCAGTTGCCCCTCACCGTGATCTCTGCTGTAGGCCCTTTTATCATTCCCACGGGACGCGTGAGGCAGCCGAGATACGAGTGAAGCTATTATGTAGATCACCAACACTGAGAATAATCAACTTAAACCATTTGATTCACATTCTCAAACTGTACGGCTACACATGTCCATGACTTTTTATGGCCATCAAGGGCAAGCAATAAGTGGGGCGGCAGGGGACAGGGGAGAGATGGGAGCGACTGCTGCTAGGGCAGGGGCTCAGGATAGTGAGGAGGTGCAGGAGCTATCACAGTAGAACTTGACCTGCTCGACAGACTTCCGTCCAACATTCAAAACAGATACGTGTGGAACGCCTCTTCTGGGCCGGGAGCATGGCGGTGCTGACAATCAGGTGAACCAGGGAGGCGTACTTAAAGTACTCGACCAGGCCAGGAGACTGGTCGAGGTTACAGCCGTAAACAAATTATCAAAGTTTAGTTGTTTAAGTTACAATTCTGAACAGTGCTATGAAGAAGAGGTGTAAGGCACTGTGAGAACGCGTATCAGGAGCGTGGCTTTACTTGTACCTGTGGGAGCAAGTGCCGCAGGGGGAGACTTGAAGAAAAAGTGGAGGTATTCCAGTGACGAGAGATGGGGAGAGAATTCTCGGCAGAAGGAACAGCGCACACGAAAGGCCTGGGGAGCCCAGAGACCTGGGAAGCCTCCTTAGGCAGAGAACATGTCGTCAGTGGCATGAGGTCCATCTAGAAGAATGGACAAGGGCCAGTGAGTGTGGCGTGCCCAGGAGGCATGTCTGGGTGGCCATTGGTAGGCTTCAGGGAGGGGAGTGACATGGTCAGATGTATTCATTGAAACAGTCACTCTGGCTGCTGCGTGGAATACTCACTGAGGCCTACCATGTGCCAAGAACTGTGTTGGCACAACACAGTTGTACAGCAGTGAGAATAGTCCCTCCCTGATGAACCGAGAGGCTGACTGGGAAGACCAAGCATTAAATAAGTCGTGGTCCCACAGTGTGATCTCTGCTGTCATATAAAAGGACCGGGTGTGGCAGTGCCTAATCCATCAGGGTGAGAATCAGCCAGGTTCCTTCATTGGCTGGAGGCTTGCAGGAGAATTTATTCTGGTAGTGGGTTCCATCATATTTTGCGTGTGATAAATAAATATCTACTGAGCACCCACCATGGGTATGGTGCTTGCTAGGAGATGTCTAAGGGGGCATATGGCCGAGGAGAGGAGGGGAGATGTACACATTCAAATCAACAGGTAACTTTTGAGCACTCACAGTGTATATGGCAGCAAAGGCACAACAAAATCCCAGGCTTCACAGACTCCTGGGGCAAGTAGACAATGAAGAAGAAGAAGAAGGGTTTCCGTTACAGGATGTTAAACTAACCGTGACAGGCTCCATGAGCCATATAAAAAGAAAATACTACAAGAGTTCTTACAACAGTTATTGAGCTTTCACTGCTCTGTTTTAAATTCTTTCTAAGTGATCGGGAAAGACATTTACTGGTGGTAGCCACACCGAATTTGGTGGCATCATATTTTCCCTAAATGTAGCTACACAGAGAAAAATCAGAGAATATTTACTGAATAATTATTCAATGTAAGAAATTACAGTCTGTGTTAAATATGTAACTTTGTTTCTTACTAGATTTTTTTTCTAAGCCTGTAAACATTCATAAAAATGTGTGGGTTGTGTTCTTTTTCTTCTCTTTAAATCCTTTAGCCTTGTTTTTTTTTTAAAGCATATTCTTGTTTAAGTTATTTTTTACTTTATCACTAGAATGAAATAGCAAATATTTTAATAGAGCCGTGGCTTACTGAATTAAAAAATGAATTGAGTCACAGCTCTCCCTGTGTGGTTTTACCCTTCTCTGCCCCCTACATATCACGAGTCTGAAACCTGTCCAGCTGCTGTTATTCTTCATTGTTCATTTCCTGCTCACATGTAATCCACAGCAGGGCCAGTGAAGAATTGCAGCTTCATTACCCAGTATGTGCAAGAGACCTGGTAGGTCTTGGTATTCATATTTACTTATGTAACACCCAATTATCTATCCTGTCTCCTTATTTTCAGCTCAAGGCAGTGTATCTGATTTAGTGCACCAGACGATAATGACACCAGCGCTGCCTGTGGGAAGAATTTTTCTGGGACCGTTTCCTCAGATTTGATCTGCTTTATAACTATTGTACCATTCATAAGCCACAGAGATGAAACCACATCTTTGTGGACTTGAAAAGGTCAATTGAAACCAGCAGCCAGTTTGCTTCATGAAGTCCAGGAGCAAATCCTATCTCCTGATATTTGGGGAGACAAACAACCCAGAGGGAAAGGGGTCATTTTAAAATAGAACAGATTCTCTGTGCATCGACTCCTTCTCATCACTGACCTCTAAATGGCCTCTTGCCAAACCAGCCAAATGTGGCTTCTTCGCTTCAAAACTACCTGCAGTGACACAGCAGCCTCGGGCAAGGTCACGGGGTGGACAGTTCTCCATATGGCCTTCGATGGTCCTACAGTGCTGCGTTACCCTCCCCCAAACTGTAGGGTAGTCTGCAAATGCAAGCTAAGTCCAGTCCCTGTGTTGGAGGGAGGGAAGCAATGGTTGGCGTCTCCTGGTAAAGGTCACACCAAACCCCTGCATGCGGGCTGGTGGAACACAACCGAGGCAGGAGATTCAAGCCAACCATCCTCCTGAACGGCTGTGTGTCTCCCCAAATTCAGGTACTGAAGCTCTAACCCCCAGTGCGGTGATGTTGGAGGGAGAGCCTGTGGGAGGTGATGAGGTCATGATGGTGGGGCTTTCATGCATGGGATAAGAAGAGGCAGAAGAGATGTCTCTCTAGTCATGTAAGGACACATTGAGAAGACAGCCATCTACAAGCCAGGAAGCAGGCCCCCAGACACCGGACCTGCCAGCACCTTGACCTGGGACTGCCCAGTCTCCAGAGCCGCAAGACATAAATGTCTTTGTTTACACCACCAGTCTATATTGTTTCTGTAGCAACCCAAACTAAGGCACAAAGGATGCTGGTCCCATGAACTCACTCAGAGCCAGGGCGTCCAAGAATTGCAGTGGAAAGAAGACCATGCTGGATTAAAAAAGCAGAGACAGAGTCAGATGAAAATGTAGAATCAGGGGGATTTAACTGAAATCTGAACAAGGAGAAATTTAAGCAAACCAAAACAAAGAGCCTGAGAAAACCAGGCTCGAGTTGTTGGAGGAATCAGGGAATGATTGGAAGGAGGTTCTCTTTGGAGGCCACGGACTGAGGCTCCATGTGGACCCCTGCCAACACTAAAGGACCCAGGACACGTGGGAAGCAATGCGGATCCCAACACAGGATGAGGAAAATCCAGGCTGACCAGAGACTTGTGGCTCAGGATCCGTTTCCAATGCCTTCTCCTTCTCCAGTTGAAAAATTAAGTTTGATGTTCAACAGAGTAAAAAAAAATGCTTCTAAATAGTCTATCCCAGTGTTATCAGGAAAAATTTAGAGGAAATAATTATAAGCATTTGTCAATTTAACAAGAAAAGTATACTGGCAAATTGAGTATTTTGAGCATGGAAAAAAATACTGTAAAAGGAAAAAATGTTTTATTCATTGTATTGATATAGGGGTTCTTCCACAGATACCACTAATTTATTAGAGTTTATTTTATGACATTATGGAAACTTCTGTAGTAATAGTTCTATGCAGGGCCATGGCTTGTCTAGGTTTTTGTGGGTTTTTGTTTTGTTTTGTTTTTTCGTTTTAACCAGGCAACAGCAGAGTAAGAAATCTAATCTGTTTTCTCACTTAGGTAGTTTCACCTCTCAAAAGTCCACCATACATTCCAAATTACTTATGTAAATCTGTATGTAAATCACTGTCTGTAAATTACAAGAGAAAAAAGGCGTGTGTGTATGTGTATGCTTATACATATAGGGTATGTGTGTGTGTGTGTGCGTGTGTATGAAACTTTTGTCCCTAAAGCCTTACTATGTTTATCATAACTTGGTTTGTTTCCTGCTTTCTCTTTTTTTTGCAGAAACCAAACGCTATCTTGAAACCTGATTACCAGCCCTTGGTCATGAAGAACATTTCCACCCTGCCCGTGAACGTGTTGCTTTCCACAAGCATACCCTTCTTTATCTGTGAGACTGATAAGTCTCTGCTGCCCTTGACTCCTGAGGTGACTTGACAGAGGACTGTCCTAACAAGCTCCTTATTGGGGGCGGGGGGTAGTTCGTGTATGTGAGAAAGGAAGAGAATAATATGAGTCCCCTACCTAACTTCAGTCCAGAAAAATATAATGAAAAAAGAGGGCAGAAATTTATTTTATTTTATTTTAATTGTTGTTCAAGTACAGTTTTCTGTCTTTTACTCCCATCCCAGTCCACCCCCCTAAGAATGCAGAAAATTTTAAATGAGTCCTAAATAAATTTCAGTATCAATCAGTAGAAAAAATATTATTGATGATGTAAGAACTTCTGGCTCATTATGATGAGTTTCATTATAATAAAGCTAATCTTTAGAACACAGTGACTCCACTAATAATAGTAGAGATCTTTTAATTCCCCTCCTTCAAGTCCAATCAAAACTCCATACTCGAGGAAATGAGAAAATAGCCAAAATCCGGTCTTTCAAACAGCCGGCTTATCTCCAGATGCTGAGAAATCTGAGTGGGTGGAGGGAGGGGGCAGGAGCCCTCCGGCCCAGAGTCTGGGGCAGGAGGCGGTGTTCTCTGCACATCCCTGTAAGATCACCCCCGTGCTCCTTCGCTGGGCGTGAGGACACCGGAATAGCTGGGCCATGGGCAAGTGTCATGGCAGAGTTGTAGGAAAGGAGGACTGAAGAGAAACCAGAGCCACACGCCATCAGCCAACAGAGAAGGGCTGTCAAGGAGGGAGGCAGGATCTCAGAAGGGGGAGCCTGTAACTTAAGGTTTGCTGTGAGCCGCTCTCAGGGAGGTGGCTGTTGGGGGACGAGTGGGGGGCTCAGAGCTGCTTGGTGAGAGGGTGGTGCAGTCAGAACCTGACTCGTGGCTGTAAACTGCACTGCTGCCCTCCCCTCCCCCTCCTCACAATTCTTTAGTGGGTCTCACGCAAGCATGAGCTGGGAATAAACCAGCCAAGATCCTGAAACAGAGAAATAAAAGGAGGAAATGATCATAAGCAAGAGGCAGATGAAAATCTACTGCAAGGAGACCGAGGTAAGGAAGAAGACCGGAAGTATAAACATGTGCTCTCTACAGTCTCAAAGAAATTCCAGGTGATATGATCTGTGTTTAAACAGAGCTCAGGGATGAGAGAGGAAGTGTTCAAAGAGAGATGAAGAGTGAACTCACAGAGCCGAGGAAAACCAATGGATAAGAAAATGAAAATTCAGACACAGCAGCTTTCTCGGTCTGGGTAGTGGATTAGACCCACTCTTGTCCTCCTGAAATCTTAGTAAGATAAAAGTAGAAATGTTCAAAAGGAAAGGAGCCCAGAGCAATAAAATAAAGGGGGAAGAGGATGGTGTAACCAAATATTGAGAGATTTAAACAAATTCTCGGCTCCAGAAGGAGGTTGGAGTGGGCTGACAAAAGGGCACGAAACCTGCAGCCTAGAAAACTCTCCAGCGAGGCTGCAAACAAGAGGGAGTCAGTCAGCCCAGGCAGCCTAGGCTCAGAGGCAACGCGTGTGAGCAGAGTGTTGGGAACAGAGCGATTCCGTGCGCACCAGACAGCTGTCCCACCCGACCGCACACAAAAGGGACATGGGCCTCTGGCTTTTATCCCAAGTCATAAAGTGCGTGCTCTTCGCCAGATAAATCAATCAGATTGTCCTTTGGGTACAAAGGCAACACGCAGACACTCTCAGAACACGAGGACTCCATGAGTTCTGCGCTCACACGCCCTTGGTGAAAAACGCATTGGCCAATGAAATATAGTCGTTCAGAAGAACCAAGTAAGGTACTCAGAAAAAAAAAACTGAGAAAAAGACTGGCGGGAGGACCAAATGCCTCAACAACTGAGGTGCAACAACTTCGGCGATTATGATTTCAGAACAGAGTGTTGTATGCCTTGGCTTTTAAAAATTAACGCTACAACCAGTAACAACTGGGAGATGGGGTAAATGTAAGCACGCCCACTTCATCCCCTTCACACCTGCGTGTCAGTAAGATGCTGTCTAAAGATGAAGCTGCCTCAGATTTAACCACCTTTTTTCTTGATCGGAAAGGGGTAATAGTAATCATCGATATTTCTATACCATAAGCACTACTCTGAAGGCATCATATGTACATAGACTCCTTTCATCCTCTTAAAAAATAGGCCCTGTTATTGGCCCTATTTTACAGATGGAAAAACTGAGGGCTAGGCAAAGGACTCCTAGACATGGACGACAGTGTGGTGATTGCTGGGGGTAGGGTGGTGTAAGGGGACTAAATGGTGATGGAAAAAATACAGTAAAGATTAAATTGAAACAAAGAAGAGGAAGAAACTGAGGGCCGGGAAACCCAACTAATTTTGCCCAGATTCACAGAGCTACTAACTGGCAGTCCAGGGTTGGAGCCCCAGCAGTCCGGCTCCAGAGTCCATGATTTTAGGGTTAATATCTCTTGTATAAGAGGTTTTTTAAGAGTTTTTTCTAAGAAAAATTTCAGACATGATATTTTAAAATAAATTAGTCTATTTTTGTAAACTCTATTTTTGTAAAATTGTATTTAGCCATCCATCATGTCTGGACTACAGTGTATCAAAAGTGAACTCTGAGAAATAATATATGGTGCATTTTGGATAAGTTTCTAATTTTTTCTTTGTACTACTATAGATAATGTAAAATCTTGTAAGTATTTATTTCTTCCACAAAACAAAAAATTCCTTCTCTGGGGAAAAGTGTTTAAGTCAATCTTCAGAGACTTTAAACACCAAGCACCGCGATCCCAAGTGCTACAGATGCCATGGTCTACAAGAGCGGACTCCCAGTCGTGCCCAGACAGCTGTGCCAAGTGGCCAGCCAGGCTTTCAGGTGGGGTCAGCCAACTGAAGAGTCATCGCCCTCTCTGACTGTAGAATCAGGTGACCGGCTCTGTCTGCTGAAACCGTCTAATGTACGGCACTCACACGCACAGCTAAATATCTGAACCTTCAAAGTCGGCGGACAGGGGAGTGCTCTGTAAACAGACTCGGCGCTGTGTGCATTCCTCCCGGCTGCCCCCGGGCGCCTTCTGCAGAACCAGGAGGTGGCTTTCATGCCAGTTAAATGTGGGAATTGAGCAAATCCTTTAAAAACAAACAAACAAACAAACAAAAAGCCCCTCACAACCAGGCTTTCTATAGGAAGATGTTACCGTGGCCTTGGCATCGAGGAACACATGGGGATTTGAATCAAAGAGAGAAAAAGAACAAACAGAATCTACCCAGCAAACTCAGTACAGCTCTGGAGTGTCATTTGAAGTTGAATAGAAAGCAGCGGAAAGGAGATAAACTGCACTGAAGAGTCAGCACCACAGACGTTAGAAAAGAAATCAAATCGCCTAAGCCGTCCCTTTCTGGGGCATTCTCCACAGAGACCCTCCTCCCGCCGTGCTTTAGAAAGCCTTTTTGAAATTTCTTAAATAAAGAACGTTTCCCACTTGTCTAGGAAGAGCATTTCACAGTCTAATTTACTTTCCGTTAAGAATATTTTTATAATGGCTGTTCGTTGTAGACTTTCCTTTGTATAACTCCTCGATCTTTATCCTCTCACAGCTGTTAAAATCCCTTCCTCCAAATAATTCCTGTCCAGAATTTTCTAACTTTCATTTTCAACTGATAAAATGTACGTGTGCAAATATATAAAAATCCATAATATCAATAAATATGGGTAGTTATAGATACACCAGCTATTATGTGTACGTGTGGCTACCTAATTCTGGGTACAGCATGGTATATATGTATTTTATAGTACAATGTATGTATGTACGCATCTGTGTGTGTACATAAGTATGTTGAAATAATGTTGACTGTCCTGTTCCATGTGTCAGCTTGGAAACCCGTAGTACAAAAGTTGGTAATTTCCCTTCACTTTGTTTTCAGCCTGTTAAACTGGAGATTGGTGAAGAAAAACACCTGCTGATCAAATTTGACCCTTCCTACAGACACGATTTGAACAACTGGGTGGCAGAAGAAACCCTAGCAATCAAGTACCTGGAGCACCCTCAAGTAGACAGCCTGAAGCTGCGTGGGGAGGTGCATTTCCCCAACCTCAGCTTCGAGACCATGGAACTGGACTTCGGCTGCATTCTGAACGACACCGAGGTGATCCGCCACATGACAGTGTCCAACTGCAGCCCCCTGCTTGTGAAGTTCCGCTGGTTCTTCCAGGCGAACGAGGAAAACCAAATAAGGTACCCCCAGCACGGCCACGCAGCAGAGCGCTTCTCTGCTGTTCCCTTGTTTTCTCCTTCAGGCTTTGCACTGGGTTCCTAGAGTCTGTGCACTGGTCTTTCACGAACACTGGTGGTTCTGACAGCTGATTATTGACAAAAATAACCAAGAGCCTACACTCATGGTCCCTCCTTGACTGCACGGCAAGAAAAGCAGATAAAACATCTTTGAAAGTCCCTGTTGCCTCTAAATTAACAGAGCAATTATCCATGAGCCTGCTTTAATTTTGAATCTAGTGATTAGACCATTGTACATTTGTCACTAAAAAATAAGGTCTTTGTACAGTTTCCGTAATAACCATTCCGACCCGAGGAATGAGCTGCATAGCACCACGCGTTGAAGGTGCGCTGCACGGAGCTGCCGGTGCCGCCTGTGTCCGTGGGTCGTGGTGTGGCTCACACACGTGGACCCACGTACAAGACAGCGGGAGGTGATGGGTGCCCAGAGGGAAAAGCGACTTTCACAACGTTTGTGTTTAGAGGTGTCTCTCCTGATCGATGAAACTTAAGTGCGATTGGGAGCTAAATCCGAATAAAGGGCCTGGTCTAGTCAGGCCTCAGGAACATGTTCGTCTGGGCCGAGCCTCCCTGGCACCCAGGACCAGTGAGCTTCTGCACGCTTCTTTCCTGGATGTTTTGGCCGCTCAGTGTCCAGCACTGAATGTCGAGTGGCCGTGCCCAACGGAGGAAGCCTCGTGTTTCCTTGGCTTGTCGGTGCTTTCTGTGCGCAGCCCTCGTCTTGTCTTGTGCGTGACAGCCACCCTTTCCTTTTCAGCACTTGTTGCCATGGTAATGGTGGTTGCCCCGGATGCTGTCTGTAGACAACCAAGGATGACTGAACATAACGCTAAAGCCAGGCCTGGGCCTGAGCAGCAGAACCTGGTCTTTAGGTGTCGAGGGCTGTTCAGGTTTGGAATGAAATTCTTTGGAGGATGAACATTTAAATTAATTATGGAACAACCAGTCAACCTGACCTAATGAGCTTTGAATACCAGATTCTGTGAAGTTATTCTGATGTAACATAACTAAATGAGTTCATTCCATCTGGGAGCAAGGGATACGCTTTATTTATTTTTTTATTGTTGAGAGGCCATTTCCATAATTAAAATAATGACATTTTGCCAATGTACTTGGCCAATACTGGAGATGATAACCTAATTTTTTTATTGGTTTAAGCATTCATTTAACCCTTCTTTTACTTGATTCAATATCTGCTTACATTTTGATATTGAGCCTCTGCTTATGATTCATTTTTCATTCATTCATTCGTTCATTCAGAGAGTCATCGAGAAAACATTTGGTAAGTGATTCTTATGCACCAGATACTGTGTGAGACATCAGGGGCACAGAGTGCGTACGGCACGATGACCTCTGGGCGGGGGCTGCTGGGAGACATATGCGTAAACCATGGTGGACAGGTCGTTGTGCCGGGCTCTGGGGGACGACATAGGGGGTCACCGCTCAGAGGGGCCGCAGAAGGCTGCACGTAGAAGCACAGTTATGTGCTCCAGATGGAAAAGCAGGGCCGCATCTCAGTAACAAGAATAGTGTGTTTATGTTAGTTAGGATGCATGGATACGATTCTATGCAAGTGGCAGGAAACCTGACCCTAAGCAAAAATAAAGAGGGAAGGACAGTCATTGGTTCCCATGACTTGAAAGTCAGATTCACTCTGGCTTCTGGCCTAAATTAACACAAGGACTCAAACAGTGTCACCAAAGCTGGGGTCTCTGCTCTCTTCCATGTGTCAGCCACACTCTCAGATCAGCTCTACTCCTGTGGCCCCCAAATGGCCGCCTTAACTCCTGGGCCATGGCCTTGCGGATTCTGATCCACCAGAAAGGAGAGTGAGCCTCTGTCCTAGAAGCTCCATGAGATTTACTCTGATCACACCAACTTAATCACCTTAACCTGTCCCCTCCCTCAACCAGTCACTGTTAGGGGAGATCAAAGTGCTTATCAGCATTGTCCTGGCCACATGCCCTACACCAAGGGCTGCAGTGGTGACCCTAGAACCCTGTGGACTGAGGGGCATGGGAGTGGGGCAGACCTCCCAACAAAAGCCGACATTTGAGAAAATGATTCCCAGAGAGGCAAACGACGCCACCTACCAGCATGGACAGGGCCACATCGGCAAGGCTACAACACAGACTTAAGGGCAGAGAAGACAGCAGGGAGACGAGCCTGGGAGGCAGAGCGGCAGTAGTATATGAGAGGCCTGGTATTTCACGACGAGGAGTTTAGGCTCTTTCTTGGAGACAGTGGTGAGACTTACAATCAAGAGAGTGACAAGAGTCTGTTTTTCAGAAAGGTAACCCTTGGCAGCAGTCAGCACAGTTGCTCCATCCCTCTTTCCTAAGACATGTTCTTTTCTCGGCTTGAATAACACCCTTCTCTCCTGGTTCTCCCTCACCTCCCAGCTCTCGGCCAGCAGCAACTCCCCCGGGCTAGGGCGCAGGGCTCCCTCCTGGCCCTGCGCTCCTCCTGACGGCAGCACTCTCCCGACAGCTGCACCGAGTCCCTGCTGCGCAGGCTCACGTGTCTCTCTCCACCCACACCCCTCTGCTGAGTTCCCATTGCGTGGCCTTCTTGACCTCTCCTCCTGGGTGTCTCCCAGGTGCCTCACATTCTGCGCGCCCTACACTAAACTCAGGCTCTCCCCTCGTCTCCTCCCCGCCTCTCCTCTAGGGTCCCCGTCCCAGTAATGATATTGCTGTCCTGGGAGCCATCCAGCTTCCTTCCTCTCCCTTCCCCCACCCACGTCATTACATCCATCACCAAATCTACCTATCCCATCTTCTAAAAACCTCTTTTACCCACTTCCACAGTGTTGCTGTAGTTCACATCACCATTGTCTCTTGCCTGGACCATTGGTGATAGCCCCTCACTGGGCTCTCTGCTTTCATTCACTCACTGCAGTCCATCATCCACACTGTAGCCAAGTGACAAGCATGGTCCTGCCTGGGCTTGCAGCCTTCAGCGACACCCATGCTCCTTAGGGTAACACACCCAATACTTACTGTGCTCCGCGGGGCTCGGCCAGCGCCAGCCCTGCATTTCCTTCTGGCGTCTTCCCACCTGACTCTGCCCTCTCCACGCTGACCTGCCACGCCGGCCTCTTTCCTGTGAGGTGCTGTCCCTGGCTAACTGCTCTCTCTCTCTGCTAGAAACCCTTCCCCTTCTTCACCTCGCTCACCCTGCTTCCCCCATCATGTCTCCCGTAAACGTCCTTCCCCAGGGAAGCCTTCTTGGAGACCCTCTCCTGGGCGAGAGCCCCTGTCACAGACACGGGTAGCCCATCTCTACCTGTGGTAGCCCATTGGTAGTCTTGGAGACTCACACATTTTTAATAATGGCTCACTATCAACCTCCCAACTGGCTCCTCATACCCATGAGGCCAGAGAGCACACCTGTCCTTGTGTCTACGGGCCCCAGAGCCCAGCACGGTTGTTAGCACAGAGTCATCCCTCAAAGGGTGTTTTTTAATCAACTGCTCCCCTACTCCCATCACTATTTGTACTGAGAGGAGAATCATTTCATAACTGGTGCAAGATTCTTTTCTGTCAGCTTGCTGGCACCTGCCAAATGGAAAGGTTCAAGGTGTAATATCACTTTGAATACCAAAAAAAAAAAAAATGCCACTTACCCTGCAGATAGGTTCTCTCTTCGCAGGCCGTCAGAAAAACGCAAAGCACTTATTGGCTAAAGGTCACTTTGATCAGATGTGCCCACACTGACCTTTTTCCAATTAGCATTCTTCTAGGCCTCACAGTTAGTAAAAGAAACAAAAGCATAAGAGAAGCTTTTCTTTTTCTTTTGCTAGGCAGGACACGAGGATGCTTGGACACTCAACATCCCTTCTTGTCACACTCCATACATCTGCTGTGTGCATGTGCGCACGCATGAGTGTGGGAGCCCACGTGTGCGTGGGGGAGTGAGTGCGTGTGTACGTGTGTGATTTTGTAGGCAGTTCTGACTCATGCATTTAAAGAAACTCTCTTGTTCGAGTATTTTTTCCCCAAGCCGGCCCTCATATCACATATAAGAACAGAAACAGAAGTAAAATGGATGAGTAGGTTAACTGAGCGTTCTGTAAGAGGGAAGGCCAGTTACTGGTTTAGAAACATGCTCACCCATGTGAGTCCATGTGCGTGACAGAGTTCTAGACGGACTTCGGTGCATGACAGCCTGTGCCGCTCACACATACACAGGTAACAAGGAAGCTGAGGTGAAACCTGAGGGCTGGTATCCACGCTGGCACAGCCAACACATGGCAATGCGTCCCTTATGGGCTGCCTCTGCAGCCTGTGTGGTCAGCTGCATGAGACCATGGTGCTTCGTGGCCTCTGTATGGAAGAGGAGCACAAGGAAGCCCACGCTCGAAGCAGCCTTTACTTCTAAGAGGCCGCAGAGAGTCAGGCAGACACGGGCTGGCTTGGCTGGCCTCTCTGCTCAGGCCCAGGGCTGCAAAGCCGAGGCAGTACTAGAACGTAGAGCGCATGAGCCAAGTAGTCTCCAAGGACAGCTCTGCCTTTTTATTTCCAAATCAGATTATAAATAAATCTAATATGAGGGCCTGAGGGAGCTCAGCCCTGGAGCAAAGGAACACGTGTTGTTCCCACATTGATTTCTCTGTGATGAGCATAAGTTGTCCAATATTGTGATTGGACAGGAGGGAACAATATTGAGAGGAGGAGGGGAGGGCTAGAAGGGGGGTGGAGGAAGCCTCGTTTTCTGGATGCTTCCATCTGTCTCTTCATCATCCCTCAATTTCTTGAGAGTGAAACTTTTCTAAGACGTAATGCGTTCATGGTAGTTGAGGTCCCGGGCTGTGGTTGGAAGTGGCTGGTTGAAATCCAGGCT
>PVKM010016732.1:0-26536 GCA_004027735.1 Carollia perspicillata
TGGAATAGAATATTTAGGCTGGGAAACCCCAATATTCATTTTCAAGGCCTTTCAACTGACTGAATGAAGGAAGCCCTCCCACATTTGAGGATGATCTCTTTTATTTAATATCAATTCATTATAGATATTAACCATGTGTACAACATACCTCCCTAGTAACACCTATATTAGTATTTGAATAAGTAACTGGGTATCATAGCCTAACAAAGTTAATGCATAAAACTAACCATAGTAAGTTTGAACAGGTGATTACAGTTCATGGATTAGTGACTAAAGTGTGGTGAAAATAAAGCAATGAATGTCTATAATTGTCTCAACATCTCTAGAAAGGTGGTAAAGTAATAGAAAATAAGCTATTTACCAAATAAAATAAGAAATAATCTAAATCTTAAACAATGTATGGAGGGAAAACTAAAAGCGAAAGAATCAAATTCTGAAAACAGAATGAAAATTAATAGAACATTTTATATAGTTATTAAGAAAGAAGTTTTATACTTCAGCATGTGTTTAATGTGAGCTGCATCTAAAATGAATTTGTTAGATATTTGGTGGCTCTGATTCTTCTTATGTCAAAAGTATTGTATGATTTTTTGGCTTCAAAATTCACATTGACTACATTAAAATAACTACAATTATTTACAGTCACAAAAGGACAGGTTTGACAGTGACTATAAGATTGAGAAAATAGAGATGCTCTGTAGTAATCAAAGGAATGAAAGACTCAAGGAGCTTCGTGTTAGAAAAAAAATCCACATGACCAATGTGATAAAGACAGCCTATCTGATTTTTATTTCTTTACAGATTTCAGTGGAAAGATTTGGTATTGGCACTATAAAAAATAATCTATAAGAGCAAAATTAAACTTTCAAGAAATAAATGAGGAAAGGATCTTTGAATAAAATTTTTTGGTTGGTAAACATAATTTGCTTTTATTTTATTTTATTTTCAAAATATTTTATGGCATTTTTGCATTACCATTTAACCCCTTTAGAATCATTCACCCTGGCAATCACCACATTGTTGTCAATGCCCATAAGTGCTTTCTTCTTTTGCTCAATCTTTCCACCCCCTAATGTCTATCCAATCCCCTTAGCTGTTATTCCTCTCTTTTTCTTTGTCTTTCTATATTTTGCTTGTTAGTTAAGTTTGTTCATTAAATTCCTCATACGAGTGATGTCATATGGTATTTGTCTTTCTCTGACTGGCTTATTGCACTTAGTATAATGCTCTCCAGATTAATCCATACTGTTGCAACGGGTAAAATTTTCTTCTTTTTAATAGCCAAGTAGTATTTCTTTGTGTAAATGTCTCATTTTATCTGGTCATCTACTGATGGACACTTGGACTGCTTCTTTATCTTGGCAATTGTACGTAATGCTACAAAGAACATAGAGGTTCTTAGGTCCTTTCAAATTAGTGTTTTGAGTCTCTTCAGATTTATTCCCAGAAGTGGAATTGCTGGGTCAAAAGTCAGATCCATTTTTAATTTTTGGAAGTATACCCATACTGTCTTCCACAGTGACTGCAACAATCTGCATTACCACCAACAGTGCAATAGGGTACCCCTTTCTCCCTATTCTTGCCAGCACTTGTTGTTTGTTGATTTACTGATGATAGCCATTCTGACAGGTGTGAGACGATAGCTTGTTGTGGTTTTCATTTGCATTTTTCTGATGATTAGTGACATTGAATATCTTGTCATATGTCTATCGACCATCAGTATGTCCTCTTTAGAGAATTGCTTATTCATGTCCTTTCCCTATTTTTTTAATTAGTTTATTTGTTTCTTCATTTTGGTGTTGAGTTTTATAAGTTCCTTATACATTTTGGATATTAAACCTTTATCAGATGTATCAAAGAATATGTTCTTCCATTCCTTCACTGTGCAAACTATTTTACCAAACTTGCATTCCTGGAAACAACCTTACTTAGTCATGGTCTATGATCTTTTTGATGCATTGCTATACTTGGTTTGCTAATATTTGGTTGAGGATTTTAGCATCTATGTTCATCAGGGATATTGGTCTATAATTTTCTTTTTTTTTTTAATTTTCTTATCTGGATTTGGGATTAGGATAACTCTGGCCTCATTAAATCAGCTTGGGAATCTTACCTCCACTTGAACTTTTTGGAGTAGTTTGAGAAGAAGAGGTGATAGTTCTCGGAATGTTTGGTAAAATTCAACTGTGAACCCGTCTAGCCCAGGGCTTCAGTTTATTGGGAATTTTTTTATTACTGCTTCAGTTTCACTATGTATAATCTGTCTATTCAGATTCTCTGATTCTTTCTGGTTTAATTTTGGAAGATTGTGTTTTTAGGAATTTATACATTTCATTCAAGTTGTCCATTTGTTGGCACATAGTTGTTAATATTTGCTTACAGTCCTTTGTATTTCTTTAGGTGTGAATTGTACTTTTGTTCTTTCATTTCTGATTTTATTTATTTGGATCCTCTCTTTTTTTCTTGATGAATCTGATTAAAAGTTCATTGATCATGTTTACCTTTCAAAAACCAAGTTCTTGGATTCATTGATATTTTTCATAATTTTCTTTGATTCTATTTTGTTTATTTCTGCTATGATCTCTATTATTTTCTTCCTTCTACTCGCCTTTTGCTTGGTTTATTATTGTGGTTTTTAAAGATGCGTTAAGTGTGAAGTTATTGTTTATTTGAGCTTTTTCTGTTTATTTTTTTATTTTTATTTTTTTTAGATAGGCCTGAAATGTTATGAATTTCTATCCCAGGAATCCTTTCCCAGTGTCCCACAGGTTTTAGATGTTGTCTCATTTGTTTCTCAATTGATTGTCTCATTTTCATTTGTTTCAAGTTACCTTTTGATTTCTCCCTTGATCTTTTTGTTGACATATTCATTGTTTAATTACATGCTGTTTAGTTTAATGTCTGTGTGTTTTTTAGTGTTGTTCTTGTGATCGATTTCTAGTACTTGAGCATTGCCCTCAGAGAAGGTGCTTGGTATGATTTCAGTCTTCTTAGATTTATTGAGACTTGTTTTGTATCCTAGCATGTGGTCTATCCTAGAAAACATTCCATGTGCACTTAAAAACTATGCGTATTCTTCTGCTTTGGGGTGAAATACTCTGAGGTGAAATTCATTTGCTCTAAATAACACACTAGTGTTGTTTAAGGCTGGTGTCTCCTTGTTGAATTTCTGTCTGTAAGATCTATCCATTGAAATCAATGGTGTGTTAAAATCTCTGACTATGACTATATTTCTGTTGATCTCTCCCTTTATGTCTATGAAGATTTGCTCTACATATTTAGGTACTTCTGTGTTTGGTGTACAAATGTTTACTAGGGTTTTATCATCTTGTTGGATTTTTCCCTTTATCTTTATGTGGTATTCTTCTTTGTCTTTTACTATATATAGCCTTGGTTTTAAAGTCTATTGTGTTAAATATAAGTTTCATTACCCCGGCTTTTTTTTCTTTCCATTTGCATGAAATACCTTTTTCTATTCTGTTACTTTTAGTCTGTGTTTATTTTTTGGACTGAGGTGGGTCTCTTGGAGGCAGCATACATAAGGATCTTCTTTTCTTTTCATTCAGCTACCCTATGCCTTTTTGTTGGAACATTTAAGCCGATTACATTGATGGTGATTATTGGTAGATACTTATTTAGTTTCATTTATTGTTAGACTATTTTACTCTTTTTTTTTCTTCTTCTTCAAGCAAATCCTTTAATGTTTTGTTGCAGTATTGGTTTAATGTTAACAAATTCAGTTAGCTTTTCTTGTCTAGGAAACTCCTTATTTCTCCTTCAATTTCAAATGATAGCCTTGCCAGTAAAGTAGCCTTGGTTGTACATCGTTGTTTTTCATCACCTTGGTATATTTCACACCAATCTCTTCTGCCCTGCAATGTTTCTGTTGAGAAATCAGATGACAGTCTGAATGGTGCTTCCTTGTATGTAACTACCTGTTTTTCTCTTGTGGCATTTAAGATTCTTGCCTTGTTTTTAAGCCTTATCATTTTAATTGTGATGTGTCTCAGTGTAGGCCTCTTTGGTTCCAACTTTTTTGTCACTCTCTGAGCTTCCTGTACTTGAATGTCATTTTCCTTCACCAGATTAGGGAAGTTTTCAGTCATTATATTTTCAAATAGGGGTTCTTGATCCTTTGCTCCCTCTATTCTCTTCTGGTATTCCCATGAGGCAGATGTTGTTATGCTTCATTTTTCCAGAGGTTTCTTAAGCTTTCCTCAATTTTAACATTTTATTCACTTATTTACTTATTTATTTTTCAGATCTGGTTGGGTGTTTTTTCATACCGTTTCTTCCAAATCTCTGATTTGATACTCTGCTTCATGTAACCTACTGTCTATTCTTTCAAGTCTATTTTTTAAAGATATTACATTCTTTATTTCTAACTAGTCATTTTTTATGGTTTTTATGTCTTTTATCATGCTGTTGAATATCCTTATAATCATTACTCTATAGTCTATATCTGATACATTGCTTGCCTTCATGCAGTTCTTCTGGAGAATTCTCTTCTTTTTTCATTTGGGGTCTGTTTCTTTGCCTTCCCATTTTAGATGCTTCTTTGTATTTCATTCGATGTTTTACTTAGATCTTCACTTATAAGTTAAATCATATGGTATTTGTCTTTCATCACTTGGATTATTTCACTTAACATAATACTCTCTAGTTCCATACATGCTGTAGTGAAGGGTGGGAGTTCCTTCTTTCTTTATGTTGTGTAGTATTCCATGTGTAAATGTACAAAGATGCTGTCACAGACCCATGTCAGACACTGCCTGGACTGGCCCTGGACAGCTGTTTGAAGGTATTAGTAATCCATACCTTGTGCCTTCCTCTGGTTTGCCTGGGTGTGTGAAAAAAGAACCAAGCTGCACACCTAGGTTGGTTTTTATAACCATTAGGCCCAGAAAGGGTTAACTAAAGTCTCAGAGCTCCCAGAAATTCACCTTAATTTTTAACTTAATCACTAATGTAGCTTCAAGCTCTACTCAGCAGCCTGGCTTAAGCTCCACAGGGGAAGGCAGGGCAATTGATGCTTGAGAAAGATGGCTCTGCAGAATGGGGAATTACTCAGCAAAGGGAACCTGGTGGCTGTTCCTTCAGTTTTCTCCCCAGAGCCACCCTCACCAAGATTCCCTTCATGCATCTCTAGTGTATTCTGCCCATTCTCTGCTGGAGCCCAAGTAAGTATAAGAAAAATTCTGCATTGTCTCTTTAAGAGGCCCTTTCCATCTCTAGCTATCTCTCCCTGGTAGACAGAAATCCTGCTGCTTTTCACTGACATGATACTTGGATTCCTTTTCTTGTTCTGGTGCTGTAAGCTGGGAAGCCCAGCCTGGGTTTAAGACACCCCATGTCTCAGGGAAGACCTCCAGCCACTGAAATATCCCTCCAGAACTTCAGATGCCACTCATGGGAGCCCAGTCAGCCCTCTCACCCCTCCCTCACATGCTGTGCCAGTCTCATTGTGGTGATGTGGTTTCTTCCATTTGTCAGTGTTTATAAGGCTGGTATTCAGTTGGTTATTCAGGATGATTTTTCTATAATTTAGTTTTAATTCCAGTTTGGTCCTGGGAGGAGGATTGTACAGCTCCTACCTACTTCTCTGCCATTTTGGGTCCCACCACGAATAATTTGTTACCTACTACTACCTTTGTGACTTTCAGCAAGTCACTTAACTTTTCTGTACTGAAGTTTTTTTGTCTATGAATTTGGGATAAATATAATTCATAGAGTTGTTGTGAAGATACGATGAGTTCATATTTGAGGTGAGTCCTTGGCATAGTCTGTGCTATATGAAAGTTAGTAATTATTATTAATCTAGACTAGTACTATGAGTTTAATTGATAAGCCGCATGTTTAAACAAAGGAGAGGACAAGGAAACATGCTGACTAGCTAACCACTTACATGCTCTCAGTCTCTATATTTTGTACTTTTCATATAGATGGGATCACACAATGTTTTCTTTATGATTAACTTCTTTCATTATTAGTTCATGAGCATTTGAGTTCTTTTTTGGCTATTATGAATAAAGCTGCTGTGAACATTCATGTACAAGTTTGTAAGTGGGTATATGCGTTCAGTTTCCTTGGGCATATACTCGGGAGTAGAATTGTTGTGTCATATCATAACTTTGTTTTTAGCATATTGAGGAACTAAAACACTCTTTCCCAAATAGCTGCATTATTTTGCAACTTCACCCTCATGAAAGTGTGTTCCAATTATTCCAAGAGCTCACCAATACTTGTTATTATATACATAATTTTATCCATCCCAGCTGGTGCAAAGTGGTATCCCATTTTGGTGCTGAAATACTTTTTCCTCATGACTAATGATGTTGAGCATCTTTTCACATGCTCTTTGGTCATTTATGCATGTTTTTGAAATCCATTTTTATTTGCAATTTTCTTATTTTATTGTGTTGTAAGAGAGGTTTATATATTCCAGAAAAAACCTGATATAGTTAATGGGAGCAAAGGGTAAAAGTTCAGTACTCATATATGAAATCTAGTTTTCCCAGTGCCTTTTGTTGATAAGACCCATCTTCTCCATTAAATCATTATGACACACTTTTCAAAATCAATTAAGCATAATTTTTAGTACATTTCTGAGATCGCAATTCTATTACATTGAACTACATGTCTATACAAGTATCTTCTGCTTTCTGAAAGTTTATATGTTAGGCCACTTCTCTTTTATAAAGATTTATGGTAGTATGATAATGGCTTTTTTCATAAAAGCAAAAATCTTCTTCATATTTCTTTTGGTTAGCAAAAAAAAGCACATAATAACATAGGTCTTTTGTAAAAATAAAATGGAAAATGTGAACATTTGGAAAGTTGGGGATACTTTTTGCTTTATCCATTTCAGCTTAAGAAATGTTTCATCAGAACAGTTATACTTTGTCATAACAAAGGGAACACACATTTATATTATCACTGCACTGTCTTGATTACTGTATCATTGTAATAAATTTTAAAATCAGGAAGTGTGAATCTTCAAATTTTATTGTTCTTAAAAAAATTTTTTTGAATATTTTGGCTCTCTTACATGTCCACATGGACTTTAGGATCAGTTTTTAATTTTTAAAAAATGAAAATATATTTGACATTTTATAGAAAATTGAGATAAATTATAGATTGGTTAGGGGATTATTGACATATTAACAATATGAAGTCTTTTGATTTATGAACATGGATTTTTACCTATTTGTAGGGGACCAGTTTGTTTTAGTCTGGCAAATGTGACTCAGCTCTGTATGGAAAACCTACAGAAGCAAGGTGGTGGGCAGGAGCCACACCTTCAAACCAAGTTTTCCTGTGGGAATCAGGCCTAGAAAATGCATACAGACTGTTATGGCTTATTCTTACTAAAACTCCATCATCCTGGTCTAAAATGACAAATATGTATTGTCTATCTTCAAGATAATTTCCAAAGCCTGTGTGAATTTTCTCAAGGACAGAGCTGCCACCATTCCCCTCTGCATGTTATTTTCATTTCCATGATTGCACCTAAAATGTAGACAATAATATTCTATGTAATAGATAATAAATCTTTCTCTGATGTAAGAGCTGAGGAAAACAATAAAAGCTTATCTAGTCAAGGGTCGAGGCACTCTCCTCTTGAGGGAGTGGCTGAGGCATCCGTAGACACTCTCCCCTTGAGAGTGTAGCCCTGCCATCCCCTTTTTCTCAACAGGACTGTTGTCCCTTGTGCATTTATTCTCGTCAGCCCCAACAGGTGGACTCTGCTGGCCGGAGTCCGCCACACCTATTTAGATCTCTAATTTTTTCATAAAATTCTCTTTTTCAGTATACAAATATTATAATTATTTATTTAAATTTTTAAGTGTTTTTTATTGTTTTTAATGTTATTGTAAATATATGTTTTCACACTTTCAATTTTCAGGATATTCATTGCTAATATACAGAAATACAATTGATTTTTGTATACTAATTGTATATCCTGTAAAGTTAGTAAACTTATGTATTAACTCTGATAGTTGACTGCGTGTGAATTCCTTAGAATTTTCTATATACATGAGAATATCATCAGCAAATATGGTTACATTCTGACTTTAAAACTGTTTTTTTTTTTTTACTACTTTTACCACTCATTCTTGAATAACTGCTAGTACCTGAGACTAATGTGTAATAGAAGTGGTGAGAGCAGACATCCTTACCTTTTCTTTGATATAAAAGGAAAACATTCCATCTTTCACCATTAAGTACTATGTAAGCTGTGTATCTTTTTAGATGCCCTTTATCAGATTGAGAAATTTCCCTTCTGTTCCTAGTCTGTTGCATATTTTACCATAAAAGTGTTGGATTTTGTCAAGGGCTTTTTTTTCCTGTACATTGAAATTATCATATATTTGAGTACTTTATTCTACTGATATGAAATTACATTAATTGATTTACAGATGTTATATTCTTGTATTATATTAATTTGGTTTTGATGCATAATCCTTTTTATATGCTGCTGGATTGGGCTTGCTAGTACTTACTTCAAAATTTATGTCTGTTTTTATAAAGACATTTGTCTAGTTTCTTCTTTATTGTTATATCCTCGGATAGTTTTGTTATTAGGTTAATACATTATATAATCATTTTAGAATTATTCTTCTATGTTTTTAAAAAGTTTATGAATTATCAGTGTTAATTTTTTTAATGTTTCATAAAATAAACCATAGAAGCTATCTATGCCTACAAATTTCATTTTAGGAAGTTTTATTACAAATAATTAATTAAATTTCTTTAATGTTTATAGGTCAGTTCACATTTTATATTTTTAGTAAGCTGATTTTGGTCATTTGTGTCTTTCTAGAAATTTGTTCATGTCTTTTCAATTATCTTTTTTTATTGACAATTATTCAGAGTATTATCCTCTCATCATGTGTGTGTGTGTGTGTGTGTGTGTGTGTTTGTTTGTTTGTTTGTTTGTTTTGGGAAGGTTGGTATTTCTTAGGAACTCAGATCACTATGGAGAGAAAGAGCTGAGCTGTCAG
The DNA here is from genome assembly GCA_004027735.1 of Carollia perspicillata. NCBI lineage: Eukaryota > Metazoa > Chordata > Mammalia > Chiroptera > Phyllostomidae > Carollia > Carollia perspicillata. The sequence continues at coordinate 9,006 of PVKM010016732.1, forward strand.
GTTTTTAAATAGCCAATTAAAAGCAGTAAGCCAAAATTAAAGAGTTAAATTTTTAATGACTTATTTCATGGTATAAGCAAGATGCTAAAAACTGTAGAAAATGCTCACTCTTCTTGTTTCATTTTCCCCAGTGGAATGGTGCACAGGTCAAGGATCAAGTGGGTCAGTACAAATATGAAGAATCCTCACAAAAAAAGGTTCCAGGAATTGTATTGACTCTTTGCTGGGGTGGCTGTGGTGAGATGAGGTGGGCTAAGTGTGAGAAAGTACTGCATACTCAAGAGTGTGGGTAGCATGCCCTCAAAATTTACCCCTTCCCCTCCTCTTATCTCCCAGCTCCTTAAAGAAAGTTTAACAGAGTCTCCTGAAGAAGATCTCTCTGAAGACAAGATGAAGAAGCCTGTACAAACAAACCTTGTTATTTTTCCATTAATTTACTACCCCAAGCTCAAACTGCTTTGTTTTATAAATTCCTCACAAATTTAGTGGGATTTTTTTGTTTAAAGTATAAATGCTTCCTGCTTCACTCACTTCAAGTCTTGGATTTTTATGGGACTCTTGTACAAACAAAAATAAAAAGATTTTTCTCCTATTAATTTTTCAAATATCAATTTAACAATTATATCAGTCAAAGAACCTAGAAAGGAAAAAGGGAAAAGTTTTCTTCCCCTAAAGCACCAAGCCGGATTTGGGTAGGGCAGCTTCCCAGCATGAGGCCTCTCAGGTAAAGCCTTTGAAATTGCTTTTGGTCAGGTCTCAAACCTGCATGGTTATATTTATGAACAGAAATCAAACTCCTCAGTTATAATGTTCCCTCATTCCTTCCTGATTTTAGTCATTTAAGTTTTCTGTTATTTTTGTTGCACAGTCTATCTACAGTTTTCTCAATATTAGTGACCTTTTCAAATAGTTGACTTTTGATTTAAAGTTGTCTCTATTGCTTTGCATTCTCTATTCATTTATGACAGATCTAGTATTTATTATTTACTTTCATGCATTAGCTTTGTATTTAGTATACTGTTTTCTAATTTAGTTATTTAAACTAATTCTTTTTAAAAAGTTGACCAATTGTTCACTCCCTTCTATCTCCTGCCTCTTTAACTACATTGTTTTCTTGTTTGTTTGTTTGTTTATGATTCCATATATAAGTGAAATAATATGATATTTGTCTTTCCCTTTTTATTTCATTTAGTATAATCCTTTTGAGGCCCATCCATGCTGTTCCAGATAACAAAATTTCATTTTTATGCATTAATATATGTCAGTTTTACATATGTATGTATATACTTATATAAATTATATATATGTAATTATATATTTAAATATCACATATTCTTTATTAATTTTTAATTGTTTTTTATTGTTGCTCAAGTACAGTTGTCTCCATTTCCCCCGACCACTCCCACCCACCCCAGCCATCCCATTTCTTAATTGATGGACATTTAGATGTTTTAATATCTTGGCTATTATAGCTAATGCTGCAATAAACACGAGGATGCATGTATTTTTTGAGTTAATGATTTTCTTAATATCTCAATGCAGAATTTTTGGATAATGTGATAGTTCTTTTAAAAACTTTCTAAGGAAACTCCATAGTGGCTACACTAACTTTCATTCTCACTAACCATGCTCAATGGTTCTTTTTGTAAACATCCTTGCTAACACTTGTTATTTCTTATCTTTTTGATAATAACCATTCTATCAGGTATGACATGATTATCTCTCTTGGATTTTGATTGATATTTCACGGGTGACTAATGATGTAATATATCTTTTTTTGCACCTATCAGCCTTCTTTGAAAAGATATGTCTTATTTGAAAAAATATCTATGCATATCTAATGCCTATTTTTAATAAATTTTTATTGAGTTATATAATTTCTTTACATATTTTATATATTAGGCCCTTTTTAGATATATGTTTTTAACTTTTTTCCAATCAGTAGTTTGCCTTTTTATTGTATTGATGATTTCCTTTGCTTTGCAAAAGTTTTTTTTTTTAGTTTAGTGTAGCTTCACTTGTTTATTTTTGCTTGTGTTGTTTTTGATTTTGCTGTCAGACTAAAAAACAATTATTGCCAAGACCTGTATCAAAGAGCTTACTACCTATGTGTTTTTTTCTAGGGTTTTTATGGTTTCAGGTCTTACAGTCAAGTGTTTAATCTATCTTTAGGTAATTTTTGTTCAAACTGTGTGATAGTAGTTCATTTCATTATTTTGCATGTAGCTGTCCATTTTAATTTTATTTAATTAAGCCCTATTTATTGAAGACACTATCTTTTTTTTTTCTATTGTATATACTGAGCTCCTTTGTTATAAATTAATTGACCACATATTCATGAGTTTATTTCTGGGCTCTGCATTCTGTTCTATTGATCTATGTGTCTGTTTTTATACCAACACCATGCTGCTTTAATTACTATAGCTCTGTTATGTAGTTTGAAACCAGGAAACATATTGCCTCTAGAACTATTCTTTTTTAAGATTGGGTTGGCTACCTATGGTCGTTTTTGGCTTCATACATATTTTAGGACTGTTCTATATCTATGGAAAAACACGTGCTTTATTTGTTTATTTTATTGTTGTTCAATTACAGTTGCCCCACATTTCCTCACTGTTGCTCTGCCCTGCCTGCCCCCCCACTCCCACCATCAATCCCCACCCCATCTCCATGCCCATCATACATATTCTTTGCCCTTTATATATATTCTTTGAGGAGAATAATGGGGGAAAGAAGGGAAAGCAAGGTAAGGGGCAAAAACATGTGATTTACATTTTGATAGGCATTGCACTGAATCTTTATATTACTTTGGGTAATATGGACATTTTAACAATGTTAATTCTGTCAACCCATAACCATGCAGTATCTGTCCATTTATTTGTGTCTTCTGTGATTTCTTTTATTAATGTCTTATAGTTTTTTTTTAATTTTAGAAATAGATTTAAAAAATTTTTAATTATAGTTGACATATAATATATTAATTTCAAGTGTACAACATAATAATTAGCCATTTATATAATTACAGAGTCATTACTCTGATAAGTCTAATACCCATTTGACAACATAAATAGTTAATACGACATTATTGACTATACTCCCTGTGCTGTACTTTATATCTTTCTGACTGTTTTTTATAACTGGCGATATGCATAGTGTAATTCTTTACATTTTTCATCCACTGCCAACTCACTTCCCACCTGGCAACCATCAATATGTTCTCTGTATCTATCAGTCTGTTCTTGTTTGTGTTTGGTTTAATTTTTAGAGTACACATATATGTTAAATCATATAATATTTGTCTCTCTCTGTATGACATATTTCACTTAGCATAAAACCCTTTAGATCCATCCACATTGCTGCAAATGTTAAGATTTCGTTCTTTTTTATGGCTGAATAATATTCTATAGTGTATATACCACATCTTAATCCATTTATATATATATTTGCATACTTAGGTCACTTCTATATCTTGGCTATTGGAAATAATGTTGCAATGAACATGGAAAATGCATATGTCTATCCAAATTAGCATTATGGTTTCTTGAAATAAATACCCAGAGGTAAACTTGCTGCATCTTTCTTTGCCTCTTCTTATATATCCCTTGTTTAAAGTCTATTTTGTCGAGTATAAGTATTGCAACCCCAGTTTAAAAAAAAAATCCATTAGCATGATATATCTTTTTCCATCCATTCTGTGTTTGTCTTTCACTCTAAAGTGGGTCTCTGTAGACAGCATATGTATGGGTTTTGTTTACTTTTCCATTAAGCTACACTTGTATCTTTTGATTAGAGCATTGAATTCATTTACACTTACAGTAATTATTGATAAGCATGTAGTTGTCATTTTATTATTTATATTTTTATCTTATTTTCTCCTGTCTTTCTTCTTCCTCAAGATGTCCCTTTAACACTTTTGTAAAACTGTTTGGTGAAGAACTCCTTTAAGTTTTAGTTGTCTGGGAAGTTCTTTATCTGTCTTACAATTCAAAATGATAGCCTTGCTGTGTAGAGCAATTTTGATTATAGTTCCTTGCTCTTCTTCACTTTGAATATTTTGGGACAAATTCTGGTCTGCAAATTTTCCGTTGAGGCGCCAGCTAACAATCTTATGGGAGCTCCCTTGTAAGTAACTAAGTGCTTTTTCTTGCTGCTTTTAAAATGTTCTCTTTGTCTTATTTTTTTCTTTGTGTTTCTTTCTCTTTTTTTAAGATTTTATTTATTTATTTTTGGACAGCAGGGAAGGGAGGGAGAAAGAGCGGGACAGAAACATCATTGTGTGGCTGCCTCTTGTGGGCTGCCCACTGGGGACCTGGACACAACCCAAACATGTGCCCTGACTGAGAATCTAACCAGTGACCCTTTGGTTTGCAGGTGGGCGCTCAATCCACTGAGCATCACCAGCCAGGGCTAAGATGTTCTCTTTGTCTTTAACCTTTGGAATTTTAATTATGATCTGTTTTGGTATGGGCCTTTTTGGTTTCATATTGTTTGGAACTGTCAGCAATTAGTATGACTTTTCCCTTTGCCAGGTTAGGAAAGTTTTCATCATTTTTTCTTCAAATAGGTTTTCAACTCCTTGCTTTCCTCTTCACCTGGTACCCTTATGATTCAAATGTTGGTACACTTGATGTTGTCTAAGAGGCCCACTGAACTATCTTCTTTTTTTTTGGATTCTTTCTTCTGTTCTGATTGGGTGTTTTCCACTGTCTTGTTTACAAAATTACTGATTTAATTATTTGCTTTTTTCTAATCTGCTGTTGATTTCTTATACAGTATTCTTCATTTTAATTATTGTATTCTTCTTTCTAAAGGGTTCCTTTTATGGTTTCTACCTCCATTTTTATGTTCCTTCTTTCTATGTAAAAGGTCCCACTAGTTCATCTACTATTCCCCTAAATTCATTGAGTATCTTTATAACCAGTGTTTTGAGTTCTGTGTCTAGTAGATTACTTGTCCCATTTTGTTCAGTTCTTTTTCTGGATTTTTGTTCCATTCTTTTATTTTGAGACATGTGTCTTTGCTTTTTCATTTTGGCTGGCTTCCTATGTTTCCATGTATTAAGTAAATCTGCTATGTTTAGATCTTGGTAGAGTGGCCATATGTAATAAGTGTCCTGTGGTGCCCAGCGGTGCTGTCTCCCTATTCACCTGATGAAGGCACTTCAGGAGTGTCCCTTTTGTGATTTGTGTGTGTTCTCCTGTTGTTGTTGAACCTTGATGTTGTTGTCATATTCATAGGAGGTATTAACTCTCAGTTGATTGGCTCTGAGGAATGGCCATGACTACAATGGACAAACCGTTGTGCTGGGGCTGAACCCATGGAGGAGGATTTGCTTTAGAAAGTCTCTGGTGTCTGTGAAGTCTGATCTTGAGGTGTGCCTTCTGTGGAGGTGGCTGAGTAGTGCTCTTGTGTTGTCTTAAGCTGGACACTAGGTTTGTTAGTTCATCTTGACTGAAAATCTTATAGCTTTCAATACACAGATATTTCACCTCCTTAGTTAAATTTATTTCTGGGTATTTTATTTTTTATAAGCGACTTTAAATGGAATTAGTTTTTATTTTTGTTTTTGATAGTTCTTTTTAGTGTACAGAAATATAATTTTGCATACTTATTTTACATTCTTTAACTTTACCGAACTTGTTTACTAGTTCTAATATATTTTTGATGGTGGTTTTTCTATATATATCATGTTATCTATAAGTAGTGACAGTTTTACTTCTTATTATTTTTTTCAATTTGGATGCCTTTTTTGTCTAATTGCTCTGTGTAGGACATCCCAATGTTGTGTTGAATAGAAATGATGAGAGTGTGCATCCTTTTCTTGTTTTGGATACTAGAAAAAAGGATTTTAGCTTTTCAGCATTAATTATAGTGTTAGATGTAGATTTGTTATATATGGTCTTTAATATGTTGAAGTATGTTTCCTCTATAGATGTTTGAGTTTGTATCACAAAAAAATGCTTTTTCTGCTTCTATTAAAATGGTCATATAATTCTATCCTTTATTTTGTTAATGTGCTGTGTAACACTGACTGATTTTTGAGTGTTGAACATCTTTGCACCCCTGGAATAAATCCCACTTAATTCTGTTGTATGACCCTTTTAATTATTGTTGAATTTATAATGTTTTGTTGAGAAAAAATGCATCTGTATTTATTAGGAATATTATCCTGTAATTGTATTTTCTTGTGGCATCTTTGTTTGGTTTTGTTACCATGATAATTCTTGCCTTGTAAGGTGAGTTTTAAAAGACTTTCCTTTTCTACTATTTTTTAATTTTTTTAGAAGAGTTTGAAAAAATTGGTATTAATTCTGCTTTAAAAGTTTTATGGAATTAATCAATGACTCTATCTGGTCTTGGACTTTTGTTTGTTGGGTAGTTTTTTATTTCTGACTTAATCTCCTTACTAGTAATTGGTCTGTTAAGATTTTCTCTTTCATAACATTTTAGCCTTGACAGGTTTTACATTTTTTTCTAGATTGTCTAATCTGTTAGCAAATAGTTGTTTATAGCAGTTTGTTATGATCATTTTTATTTCTATATATCACTTGTAACATCTCATCTCATTCTGATTTTATTTGAGTTCTTTCTCTTTTTCCTTGTAAAAGTTTTCAGTTTTATTTATTTTTTTCAAAGAAAAGCTTTTGGTGTCATTGATCTTTTCTATTGTTATTTTAGTCTCTATTTTATTTATTTTTCTATTATTATCTTTGTAATCACCTTCCTTCTGCTGAAGGACTTTACTTGTTCTTTATTTTGTAGATTTTTGAGGTGTAAATTTAGGTTGTTTGTTAGATACTTGTTATTTGAGGTACTCATATTTATCACTATAAACTTTCCTCTTATAACTACTTTTGTTGCATCTCAAAAACTTTGATATGTTACATTTCCATTTTAATTTGTTTAGGCTATATTTGTCTCTTTTGATTCCCCATTTGTTGCTCAGTAACATTCTGTGTAATTTACACATATTTGTGTATTTTCATGTTTTCTTCATGTAATTAACTTCTAGTTTCATGTCACTGTAGTGGGGAAAATGCTTAATATTATTTTATTCTTCTTAAATTTATTAACAATTGTTTGGTGGCCTAACATATGATCTATCTTAAAAAATGTTCCATATGTACTTAGAAGACTGTACACTGCTACATTAGCATATAATGTTCTGTATAGCTGTCTGGAATTTATTTTTAGAGAGGGAGAAAAGGAGGGAGAAATAAAAGGAGACACAAGAGAAACAGCCATCTGTTGCCTCCAGCACATGTCCTATTCAGGGGCTGAACCCACAACATAAGCATGTGCCCTGACTGGGAATTGAATCAGCAATGTTCATCATTTTTTCCAATATTTTATTTATTTATCTTTAGAGAGAAGAGAAGGGAAGTAGAAAGAGAGGAAGAGAAACATCACTGTGTGAGAGAAACATTAATCAATGGTTGCCTTTTGCATGCCCCCAACTAGGGTCCTGGGCAGCAACTCAGGCATGTACCCTGACTGGGAATAAAACTGGTAACCTTTCAGTTCTTGGGACAGGCCTCAATCTATTGAACCACACCAGTCAGGGCTGAACTGGCAACCTTTAGTTTTGTAGAATGATGCCCAAGCAACTGAGTCATGCAAGTTAGGGCTCTTTATGTACTGCCTTAAGTTGTAAAGTTAAATTATTTGTTTGAGATTTTTCTTCTTTGCTAATACAAATGTGTAGATTTATAAAGATACACTAAATACTGCCCCACACTTTTGAAGTTTGTGCTTTTTTTTAATTCTTTTTTTTCAATCTGTTTTTCAGATTGCTAGATGTCTCTTGATCTCTTTTTGACGTGCTGGTTCATTCTTTTCCCACTTTCAATCTACTGTTGAGATCCTATACTAAATGTTTAATTTTAGTTATTATACTTTCAACTTCAGAATTTTTTTTATACTTCTTGTATCTTTATTGATATTCTCAGTTGATGGGATATTGTCATAATAACATGTTAAACACAATTTAGAACTTTGAATACAAATATAGTAGCTACCTGAAGTCTTTGTATGGCCATAACTTTTATGGGCCAAACTCTCATTTTTTTCTGTGTTGGAATCACACAAAAACCAGGAATTTAAGTTAATATTTTGCAGCAACTCTTTAATGCCAGTCCATTCCAACAGCAATACAATGCCTGCTATTTTTCATTTGTTTGTTTGTTTCAGTACTGGTTATTTGTTTAATGAATTTACTGAAAAGTAAATTGTATATTCTGTTTCATGTGTCCACTAAAGTCTTTGTTCAGTTATATTAGAAGTCTGCTAAAAATTGGTTCGAAATTTTCTTAACTACTTGCAATCATTAAGTATTCATGTCTTTATTTAGGGATGCTGTGTACATGTAGAACATGCCTTCAATTTTCAGGCAAATCTTTATAACTCTTACTTAGCCATTACTTCCTGCTTGTGCAGAACCTCAAGATCAATTAGTTAGAGGTGCAAATGAAGGACTTTTTCATATCCTTTTGGATATTTGCACAGTCTTCTACATATAAACAGTCTTATACATGTGTATTATCTTGATTGCAGGCAAAATGGTTGATATTTTCAAATCTTCTTAAGTATATCTTTTTTTCACACATTTTTTTATTGTTGTTCAAGTACAGTTGTCTTCATTTCCCCTACCACTTCTCCCCACTCCAGCCATCCCCACCTCCCACACTCAGTTTGACCCCCTTTGGCTTTGTCCACGTGCCCTTTATACATGTTCCTTGATAACCCTCCCTCCTAATCCTCACATTATTACCCTCCCACCTTTTCTCTGGTTATTAAGTATACCTTATTCAATATTTTTTCTTTTAAAAAATTTCCCCAGCTTTCTGTTAGCCTAAACGAATTCTTTTGCTTTAAGCAGCTGCAATATTAAATGATTGCTGTTAATAATTAATTTTGTAGGAAAATGTCCTAAGGAAAAAGACTGTTTGCACTGAGAAAGCTCTAAATCAGGTCAAATAAACACATACCTGCAAGTGGGGGCTTCCAGGAAATTGTGAAGCATGTAAAATAATAAGAAATCTCTGAAAATGATGCTCTTGGCAAAGTCTAAATTCATCCGTCTGCTCTAATTTCTTCCAGGCTGATAATATTCACCATGAATGCAAGCCTGTTGGCTTTCCAGACTATTTTGGAGCTAGGGAAAATAAAACAAAAATAAGGAAGGTAAATTGCCATAAATCTCAGTATTTTTCCTGAAATTTAGTCTTTTTTTTTGTAATAAACACTTCTCTGATTGTCACAAGTTTCAGTTAATTTCCAGAGTTCTGAGAAAGTTGATTTTGACAATTTTTTAGGATTTTTGGCCTTTATGGAGGAGAGGATAATTGGAAGTCTTTACTTTGCTCTCTCTGTTGACATCATTGTACCTTATTTTTATACACTCTAAATGCTAGAAAAAATGTCTGAGTCAGCAATAACTTTTAGTGGTACAAATCTAACCTGGTAGTTTTGAATATTTTATCACAAATAGGTTTGACTAGATGTACACATGGAATGAAGAGAGTACTGTACCTACACAGAAACTTAATTGATGGCTCATAAGAATAACAGTAGCATACATGGAGGACCACTCCAGGAAATGCAGCGTTTTGTGAGAATGCTGACAGCAGACCTCTGGGATGGGCATGCAGCAGTCAGAAATGGCTGGAGTAAGTTTCTTTGAATCATTTTTTCAGACACACTATGACTTTAAGATGGAGAAATAAAAAACTAACACAACAACAAATGGCTGTTTGAAAATCAAAGATATATTTTTGAGAGTGTACAATGCATAGTGAAATGGTTATTACTGATTGTATTTTTAGTTAACACACACACACACACAGAAAAATTGCAGTTAGTAGTATTACTGTTCAACTAGGAATACTGATAGTGTATTATTATAATAACTTCTTAAAGCAAAAAGAAGATGACTATAATTATATTATCTGGTTTTAACCTGAGTTATTTTGTTCCATTTACCAATACTTTTCAAATAAAGACAAATTTCTTTACTTTGTAATACTTCAAGTCAGTTCTTAGTGAATTTATATCATCTGGCTCAATGTTGATGAAAAATAATCATTACGTTTATTTTTAAAACTTAACATTAATTTACTTCAAACATCAGGAAGAAAATAAATTCTTCTCATGAAACATATGATAAAACTAGGCTTGTATGTTTTTACAAAAATGAATGAATCTGTTGTTCCTTAATATAGAAATTATCCTAAGTATGCACATGGTTTCTGGCCCACTTTTCAACATTGTTATAAAGAAAACATCAAAATATTTCCATGCCGATTCCAGATAAAATTAGAAATAATATTATTCATTGTGTGTTTGACCTATCCTAGAACTTGGGCTAATTGATTTACTTGTATATTTCCTTTAATAGTCATAAATTCTTCAAGTGTATCTTTTATTAAAATTTTATATATGGTAAGGTTCTGAAGTCCATAAAAGATAAGTTATCTAACACAGAGAAAATAAGTAATGAAACAAGTGCTTGAATCCTAATCTATTTCATTCTTAATCCATGTTTAAAAAAAACTATGCTTTATTGTGGGGCTTATCATTGTTTCTTTTAACATCTGCAAATGAAAATATAATAAAATAGTTTTTCAGGCACCTGGAAGAAGGCAGTTAGACTTGCTATACCCTGGGGCTTTTCCTCAGTGATCTCAAACATGGCACTTGCACCAAGATTGAACCTCAACAATTAGGTCAACGTCACTCAACTTACCTGGTGACTCACTGAGAATCTTCCTCATGCAACTTGAGTATAGCCAGAGGTTCTTTTAGTGCCCGAGTCTAACAGGACAGGCAGATGGAGGCAAGCGGATGTAGATCTTAGTGTGACTTGGACCTTTTCCTGACCTGACCCCAGACTCAATATGCTTAAAAACCTATCCTTGGTGAACAGCTTGGTACTTCCCACTCACACCTGTTCAGAAGAAACAGCCACAAACTGTGGATTGCTTTGTAGTTACAGACAGGTTGCCCAAAACTAGTTACAGGCAGTGTCTGATATTCTGAATGAGTTCCACCCCAAAATCACCACATCCAGTGGACAGCTTCAGATAATATCAGAGCAAGATTCAATTAGTTTCAAAGCTGCAAGGCAAAAGGGAGATCTCACCAAGCAACAGACTTTGTTGAGACAAATTTCACTTAACTGTGGTAGCAATTACACAGAACCTTGTACATTGTGGTTGAGGTTGATCCTCACATTCATCAATCCCGTAGGATGATCCCATATATAAAAAAGACAGTAAGCAATTAAGACACAATTATAATAAGATTTGAGTATAATAAGACTCAATTATACTCAGAACATTTCTAGAGCACCCTGCTAACATGAACAAGGAGACTGCACTACTGTATACCACAGGACACCTCCTACGTAAGACCACCCTACCAAGTAAGACTGGGGTCCATAGCAAAACTACCTAATACATAGCAACAAATACAAAGAGTAAGCCGAAATGCAGAGACAAGGAAATGTGCTGCAAATGAAAGAACAAGAGAAATCTTCAGAGAAGGAGCTAAATAAAATGCTGGCAAACAATTTATCTAATATAAAGTTCAAAAGAAGTCTATAAAGATGTATAAGGAAGGTAGTGATAAGTACAAGAAGCTGGATGAGAAGTACGGCATCATAAAAAAAGAATAGAAGCCATAAAAAAAGTCAGAAATGAAGAATATAATATCTTAAAAAGAATATACTGGAAGGAATGAACAGTAGGTCAGATGAAGCAGAAGACTGAATCATCAATTTGGAAGACAAGGTAGCAGAAAACATACAATCAGAGCAGAAAAAAATAAATTAAAAATGAATTTTTAAAAAATGAGGAGCCCTGGCTGTTGTTTCTCAGTTGGTTGGTGTGTTTTCCTGTAACCAAAAGGTTGTGGATTTTATTGCCAATAGGGCACATATTTGGTTGCAGGTTTGAACCTTGGTCTGAGTGCATAAAATCCCAGGTTTGGGCATGTATGAAATGTTACCTACTGATGTTTCTCCCTCTCATCAGTATTTCTCTCTCTCTCCCTCTCCCTAAAAACAATGAAAGAAAATGTTTTCTGGTGAAGGTATAAATAATAATAAAAATAATAATAATAATAATAATAATAATAATAATAATAATAATATAAAATAATAAAGTTGTAAAAAATGAGGAGAGTCAAAGGATCTTTGTGAAAACATGAAGCAGAACTACATTTGCATCATAAAGGTACTAGAAGGAGAAGAGAGAGAGCAGAGGATCCAGAATATAGTTGAAGAAATAATGACCAAAATCTTCCCTAACGTGGTGAAAGAAAAAGACACACAAGTTCAGTAAGTGCAGAGTCCCAAATAAGATGAACCCAAAGAATCCCATGCCAGGAAACATCATAATGAAAGAGGCAAATAAGAAAAGAAAAGAAAAAGATAGTTACTTATAGGGGTGCTCCCATAAGACTGTTTGGCTGATTTCTCAACAGAAACATTTCAGGTCAGATGGGATCGGCAAGAATTATTCAAAATGCTGAAAAGCAGGGCCTTTCAACCAAGTCAACTTTACCCAGCAAGGCTATTATTTAAAATTGGGGGACAAACAAAGAGCTTCCCAGATAAGCAAAAGCTAAAGGAGTTCATTACCACCAAATCTGTATTATAAGAAATGTTAAAGGTCCATCTATAAGATGAAAAACAGCCCTGGCTGGCGTAGCTCAGTGGATTGAGCGCGGGCCTGCAAGCCAAATGATCGCGGTTCGATTCCCAGTCAGGGCACATGCCTGGGTTACAGGCCAGTTCCCAGCAGGGGATGCACGAGAGGCAACCATACATTGATATTTCTCTCCCTCTCTCCTTCCCTTCCCCTCTAAAAATAAATAAATAAAATCTTTAAGATGAAAAACAAAAAATATATAAAATAAATAAACAGAGGAACATAGTTATAAATAATAAACAGGCAATAAATATATATCATTAATCACCTTAAATATAAATGGCTTAAATGTTCAAATCCAAAGTCTTAAGGATAGATTAATGGATAAGGAAACAAGACTCATGTATATGGTTTCTACAAAAGACTAAGTACAGAATGAAAAACACACACACACTAAAAGTAAAGACATTGTAAAACAATTTCAATGGAAATTTTAATTGACATAAATAAACAGATCAATAATAATATAATCATTTTAAAAGATTTTAACACCCCATTGATACAATTCATAAATCTTCCAGACAGAAAGTAAAGGAGGAAACAGTTGTCTTAAATGAAACACCAGAGCACATGGATTTAATTGATATCTTTAGAACACTTTACCACAAAGCACCAAAATATACATTATTTTTAGGGCATATAAAATATTTCTAAGACTGACCACATGTCAAAACATAAATCAAATATTAATAAATTTAATATTAAAATCATACCAAACATCTTCTCTGATCATAATGGTATAAAACTAGAAATCTATCAAAATAGAAAAAAGTTAAAAACACACAAAGATATTGGAGGCCAAATGAAATGATACTAAACATTAAATTGTTAAAGTGAGGGAGGTAAAGGAAGAAATCAAAAGATACCTTGAAACAAATGAAAATCAAACACAACACAAAACTGAATTGAAAAAGCAAAAAGGAGTCCTAAAAGGGAAAATCATAGCATTATAGGCCAGCCTCAAGAAACAAGAGAAATCCCAAATAAACAATATATGCACTTAAAAGAACTAGAAATAAATAAAGATCAAAGTGAGAGGAGAAAGGAAATAATGAAGGTCAGAGCAGAAATAAACAAAATAGAGTATTAAAAAGCAATGCAAAAGATTGATAAAACTAAGAGCTGGTTCTTTGAGAAGATGAGCAAGATTGACAAACTTTTAATCAAGCAAAAAAAAAAAAAAAGAGAGAGAGAGAACCCAAATAAATAAAATCAAATGAAAGAGGAAAATTATCATCTGATAACCACAGAAATACAAAATATCGTAAGAAAATATTATGAACAACAATATGCCAACAAACTGTACAACTTGGGTGAAATAGATAAATTCCTATAAACATACAATCTTCCAAAACTGAATAAATAGGAATCAAACATCCGAATACAACAATCACAACTAATGTGACTGAAGAAAAATAAAAAAACTTCCAGCAAACAAAAGTTCTGGAGAGATGGCATCACAGATGAATTTTACCAAACTTTCAAACAAGAACAAATACCTATCCTTCTCAAACTATTCCAAAAAATTCAAGAGGATGAAAGACTCCCAAGGGAAGCCATCATATAATCTCATTCCAAAACCAGATAAAGACACTATGAAAAAAACAAAAGTATTAGCCAATATCCATGATGAGCATAGTTGCTAAAATCCTTCAGAAAATATTAGCCAACCAAATCCAGCAATACATTAAATAGATTATATACCATGACAATTGGGATTTTAGCTGGAGATGCAAGATGGTAGGTACGTCTGAAAATCAATAAATTTTATATACCTCATAAACAAAATGGAGGATAAAAATCACATGACCACATTAATAGATGCAGAAAAAGCATTTAATAAAATCCATCACATGTTTATGATAAATACTCTCAGTAAAGTGGGAACAGAGGAAACAAACCTCAACAAAATAAAGGCCACATATGACAAACTCATAGAAAACATCATAATCTAAGGGGAAAAACTAAAAGTGTTTTTCTTAAGAATACAAGACAGTTCTATTCAATTTCACCATTCTTACTCAACATAGTACTGGATGTCTTAGCCACTGCAATCAGATGAGAAGTATAAGGCATCCAAGTGTGAAAGAAAGAAGTAAAACCACAACTGTTTTCAAATAGCATAATAATGTATAGAGAAAACCCTAAATATTTCACCAAAATACTAAACTTATAAATTAATCCAATAAATTAGAAGAATACAAAAAAAAATCCTGAAATTGGTTCCATTTTCACACAGCAATAATAAACTATCAGAAAAGGAAACTAAGAAAAAATCTCATTTTAAATTGCACCAAAAAATAAATAAAATACCTATATATAAATTTAACCAATGATAAAAAATACAATACTTGAAAAAGTATCAGACACTGAAGAAAGAAATCAAAGAAGATATGATACAAATAAGTGGACGCATGTGTTGTGTTCATAGAAAGAAAAAAAATAACGTCATTAAAATGTGCATACTACCCAATGCAATCTATAATTTCAATGCAATTCCTATCAAGATACCAATAGTGTATTTCACAAAACTAGAACAAGTATTGGAAAAATTTATATGGAAACCCAAAAAATCCCAAATAGCAAGAGCAATCTTGAAAAAGAACAAATTTGGAGGAATCACCCTACCTAATATCAAACTATACTGCAGGTCCATTGTAATCAAAACGTGGTAGTGGCATAAAAACAGACATATAGACCAATGGGACCAGACAGAGAGCCCAGAAATAAACCCACACATTAATGGCCAATTGATATTGACAAATGAGGCAAGCATGAGATGAAGTAAACAGTCTATTCAATAAATGGTCTTGGAAAAATTGGAGATATATATATATATATATATAGATAGATAGATAAAACTAGACCACCTTTTTATACCACATACCCAAATAAACTCAAAATGGATTAAAGACTTAAATGAAAAACCCAAAACCATGAAATCCTAAAAGAAAACATAGGCAGTAAAATTTCAAACTTTTCCTTTTTTAAATTGTTTTATAAGTATAGGCATCTCCATTTTTCCCAGTCCCATTCCCCCTTCCTATCCACCCTCACCTCCTACCTCCAATCCTACCCCTCTTTGACATTGTCCGTGGGTCCTTTATACATGTTCCTTGATGATTCTTACCCTTCTTTCCCTCATTATCCTCCTTACCCTTCCCTTTGGTTATCATCAGGCTGTTCTTTATTTCAATGTCTCCGTTTATATTTTGCTTGCTTGTTTGTTTTGTTGATCAGGTTCTGCTTAGAACCTATGCTCCCCAATGTTCATAGCAGCCAATTTACAATGGTCAAGTGTTGGAAGCAACCTAAGTGCCCACCAGTAAATGAGTGGATAAAAAAACTGTGGTATATTTCTACAACGCAATATTATGCAGCAGAAATAAAGAAGGAACTATCCTTTGCAAGAGCATGGATGGATCTGGAGAGCATTTTGCTAAATGAAATAAGCCAGGTGGTGAAAGACAAATCAAATATTTCTTGTATTGATATATTTTGATATATCTCCTTGGACAAAGGAAAAAAATTAAACAAATGATACTACCACAAACTAAAATGTTTTTATACAATGAAGGAAATCATCAACAAAATGAAAAGACAACCCACTGAATGGGAGGACATATTTGCCAATGATACATATGATAAGGTGTTAATATCATAAATTCATAAAGAACTTATCAACTAATCTCCAAAAGAACAAAAAATCCACTTAAAATTGGGCAAAGCGTCTGTTGAGACGCTTTGCCCATTTAGAGACAGTTCTCCAAAGAAGACATCCAGATGGACAATAGACATATGAAATGATGCTCACTGTCAATAATTATCAGATAAATACATATTAAAAAAACTAAGGGGGGTGGAAATGGGAGGGAGGTGGGGAGCACTTGGGGTGTGGACTGGGACGGGAGTAAAAGACAGAAAACTGTACTTGAACAACAATTAAAATAAAATTAAATTAAAAATAAAAGAATAACCAGATAAAAGAATCTGACATGAAAAAAAAAAGCCACAATTGTATATCACCTCACATCTGTCAGAATGGCTATAATCAATAACACAAACAAACAACAAATATTGGAGAGGATATGGAGAAAAGAAAACTGTCCTATGCTGTTGGTGGGAATGAAGATTGGTGCAGCCATTGTGGAAAACAGTATAGAGATATCCCCAAAAATTAAAAATTAAACTGCCTTTTAAGCCGGCAATTCCACTTCTGTGAATATATCCAATGAAACCCAAGAACAGTGATTCGAAAGAATTACTGCTCCATTATTTTCATTTTCAGTTATCTCCATTTTCAACCCACCTCAAACCCCCACCTCACCTACCCCTGCCTCCCACCCTTGAACCTACCTAACCCCTTTGGATTTGTCCATTTGTCCTATATACATGTATCTTGATAAATTCTCACCTATTTCCCCCTGTAATTTCTCTCTCTCATCCCCTTTGGATGCTGTCAGTTTGTTCTTTAATTCAAGGATTCTGTTTATGTTTGGCTTACTTATTTGTTTTGTTGATTAGGTTCCACTTATAGGTGAGATCATATGGTATTTGTCTTTCATTGCCTGGCTTATTTCACTTAGCACAATGCTCTCCAGTTCCATCCATGCTGTCACAAAGGGTAGGAGCTCCTCCTTTCTTTCTGCAGAGTATTCCATTCTGTAAATGTACCATAGTTTTTTTTTTTTTTTTTTTTTTTTTTTTTTTTTTTTTTTTTTTTTTTTTTTTTTTTTTTTTTTTTTTTTTTTTTTTTTTTTTTTTTTTTTTTTTTTTTTTTTTTTTTTTTTTTTTTTTTTTTTTTTTTTTTTTTTTTTTTTT